>BLQM01000251.1:47850-67780 GCA_012489335.1 Triparma laevis f. inornata
CCCACTCAACACCTTAGAATGAAAGGCCCGAACCCACCCAACAACACTTTGCCGACTCCACCACCGACCTCTCCGCCCTCACCCTCTCCTCCTCCAAGAAAACCGCCGCCTGTGGAACCTCCACCGGCACCGTGTACCTCTTCGACGCGGCCACCTCCGCCACCACCGCCGTCCTCGAAAACGCGCTCCCCCCCAACACCGCCGTCGCCCACCTCTCCTTCAACCAAAACGACTCCCTCCTCGCCGTCGTCGGAGCCGATGCTGACAACTCTCTCGTGATCATCTCCACCACCACCAACACCACCCTCTTCACGGCCAAGACCGGCAAGTCCCCCGTTCTCGGAGCGACCTTCTCCTCCTCCAACGTGGACACGTTAACAGTCGTCTCCGCCGGCACGAACGGCGTCAAGCCCATCGTCTTCTACGTCAAGTCCAAGGACGTCGCCAACACCTGGGCTCCCAAGAAGGTGACGAACTGCGAGGAGCGAAGCGACGAGCATTAAAAGCATTCTAAATTAGCGAGGAGCGGAAGTGACGGGTGAAGTAGAGAACGCGTTGTCTATGAACTTGTCGCTTCGCTCCTCGTAAATTAGAGAACGCGCTGTCTATGAACTCGTCGCTTCGCTCCTCGCTGAGAACGCGTCAATTCCGTTCGTCGCTTGACTACGCTTGTAGCTCCAGTCTAGATATCGACGCCACTATCACCGCCGCACAATTCTAACTCGTTGAATTACGCAACATCAATCTTCATGCGACTCCCTACGCTCGTCGCAGGGCGTCTTTGGCTCCACTTCCCCCTGCCCCTTGACCTGTGTCACTCCTGTCGGCACCAAGGCCATGGAGTGCGTCGTCACCGGAACCCTCTTCGGCGACCTCCTCATCTGGGACGGCCGCAACCTGAAGCTCACAGTCCCCGCCGCAGCCGCCGCCCCCATCACCGCCGTCAACTACTCTAACGGAGTCCTCGCTGTCGGCTCTGAGGACGGCATGGTCAAGACTTTTTCCATCTCTTCGTCCCTCGTTGTCGCCGAAGTCGCCACCATGGACCTTCGCGCCACCGGCAATGTATTCCTCGTAGCCGACACCGCCGTCTCCTCCCTCGCCCTCTCCACCGACAAAATCCTCGTTGGAACCCGCGGCAACGAGCTCCTCGAGCTTTCACTAATCGCCACCCCGGCCGAGGAGGGCGCCGAGGAGGGCGCCCCCCTCCCCTTCCCCCAGATCGGAGACGTCCTCAATAACGGCCCCGTCACCTCCGGACACGGAACCTTCAACGGCGTCAGCCTCACATCCCTCGCCTCCAACTCCTCCTCCACCGAGGTGAGCCACCACGAGGACGAAGCCCAGCGAGGAGCGAAGCGACGAGTTGAACAACATCTATATCCACCACTAACACGCTCGCTTCGCTCGCTGCTCCTTGCTACGCTCGTCTCAGTTCGCCACCGTGGGAACCGACATGAAGCTCTTCGTCTGGGACGCCGTCACCCACAAGCAGACCAAGTCCCTCTCCCTCGACTCCCCCGCCTCGTGCGTCACGTACTCCTCCGACGGAGGCCTCATCGCCGTTGGCTACAGCGACGGACCCAAGAAGGGCTCCGTCTCCGTCTTCGCCCCCGGCGCTGAGGACCCTACCACGCTTGAGCTCAAGGGTAGCGGAAACGAGGGCCTAAACCAGGCCGCCATCACCACCGTCAAGTTCGGCGCTTCCTACCTCGCCGCCGCCACTGACAACGGCACCATCTACCTCTACGGCCTCGAGGCGAACGCCGAAACGCTCGCGTTCCCCCTCACCGCCAAGCTCGAGGCCTCCACTACCGCCTCCGCGGTCAAGCACATGGACATCTCCGCCACCGGCTTGGAAATTGTGGCCAACCTCGAGGACGACGTGGTTTACTTCCAGAAGCCCACTGAGCCCGAGGACGCCGTCTTCGGCCTCTGCACCCCCTTCGTCAACACGGAGGAGAAGCCCGGACCGGAGTTCACCACTTTCTCCACTCCCCTCTTCGCTGGCCTCCAGGGAATCTACGGAGACAACGGAAGCGGATCATACACTTCCGTTGCGAAGGTAAGAATCTGCGAGGAGCGAAGCGACGAGCCACAATCCCGATATTTAAGCGAGTTATCCGGCTGCGCTGGTAGTCTTAGATAGACTACATGCTTAAGCCGCTTTCGTTGCTACTCATTTCTAACTCGTTATCATCAATCTTCATGCGACTCGCTACGCTCGTCGCAGCCCAAATCGGTCGAGACCGTTGTCGCGGCTTCCGATTCCAACGGAATCATCTCCTTGTTCCCCTTCCCCACGTCCGACTTCGGCGCCGCCGGTCGCTCCACCTTTGCCGGGCATTCCGCCGGCAACGGAGGCCTGTCCTCCGTCGCCTTCACCAACGAAGACGCAATCCTTCTTTCCGCCGGATCCGGTGATGGCTGCATCTTCCAGTGGTCTTTCGGCCCCGATGAGGGTTACGACTCCGCCATTGAGGCTGAGATCGAGGCCGCCAACCAGCCCCCCGTCGAGGAGGAAGAAGAAGAGCCGGAGGAGGAGGAGGGATTCGTCAAGATAATTGTCGACAGCTGCGACGACGAGGATCTCGCCGAGAACCTCAAGATCAACGCCGAAGAGTTTGTCTCCCCCACCCTCTCCTACGAAAACACCGACTCCTTCGCCCCCATCCTCATGCCCGCCGACGCCGCCGGAGTCATCGCGTCCCGCGACCTCCCCTCCCAGGACCTCTCGCTCAAGTGGATCCACGGAGTCTCGGCCCAATCGACCCGTAACTCGGTTGTCTACAACGACGACGGAGAGGTGAGTCTCAGCGAGGACGAAGCCCAGCGAGGAGCGAAGCGACGAGCTGATAATACTGGTAGTAGCTGGTCTCCGCTACTTTTGTCACTACTTAATTCTAACTCGTTATCGCCAATCCTCATGCGACTCGCTACGCTCGTCGCAGATCGTCTACCCCGCTGGCGCTGTCTGCGTTGTGCTGAACAAGGCCACCTCCATCCAGTCGCACTTCCTCGGCCACACCGACGCGGTCACGTGCCTGACCCTAAACCCCGACAAGAAACTCGCCGCTTCCGGTCAGATCGGAACCTCTCCCAAGGTCATTGTGTGGGACACAACAAAAAAGCAGGCCAAGAACACCTTCACCCTCCCCGCCTCCTCTTACGGAGTTTCCGCCGTCGCCTTCTCCGCCGACGGCTCCCTCCTCGCCGTGGCGTCGCAGGACGCCGACCACACCATCTACGTGTACTCGTGGAAGGACGGCGCTTTAAAATCCAAGGCCAAGACTGGCGAGGGCAAGATCCTCTGCCTCGCCTTCAACGACACAGGAAAGCAGCTCGTTGCCGGAGGAGTCAAGACCTTCTCTGTCGTTACCATCGCCGGAAAGAACATGGCGGTGAAGGACGGACAGTTTGGATCTGCGCTCGGCGGCCGCAAGGTCGTCACCTGCGCTTGCTGGGCGGGTGGGGACTTCGTCCTCGGTACCGCCGCTGGCAAGCTCTACAGGTTGGAGGGCGGCAGGAAGCTCGCGGGCGAGACCGAGGTCTTCGAGAAGGGACATATCAACTGCCTCACCGCGCTTCCCGCCCCCGCCGACCCCGAGGCTGCTGGCTACCCCGCTGTGGTCGCCGCCGGAGAGTTTGGCGTCGTCAAGATCCTCGACGAGACCCTCGGCGAACTCAAGGCCTTTGACCTGCGCGCAATGTGCCCCACCTCCAAGTCGAAGGTGGTTCGTTCCGCCTGCCTGAACAAGGATTCCAGGAAGCTCCTTGTCGCCACCAAGGGAAGCGAGATCTACGAGTTCTCCAACCCTGCAGGGGGCGAGGAGGAGGTGAGACGCAGCGTGGAGCGAAGCGACGAGCTGAGAACAAGTTATTTGCGGTCGCAGCTTCAGACCCACCAACAACGCTACTATTATCACCGCGCAATTCTAACACACCAATCATTCATGTTCATGCGACTCGCTTCGCTCGTCGCAGGAGGAGCCCAAGGACATCAACAACGGCGCCTTGATCGTCGGCCACAGCAGCGACCAGCTCTGGGGCTGCGCCGCTCACCCCGTCAAGAACGAGGTCGCCACCTGCGGTGACGACAAGCTCGTTAGCTTGTGGGATTTGGACAGCAACAAGGTGGTGAGGAGCATTGATGTCGGGGATTTTGCAAGGTCCTGCGACTACGCTCCCAATGGCCACTTGCTTGCCGTCGGACTTGGCGGACTCCGCAATGGAGGCGCAATTGGAAGCTACGAGGCCCCCGTCTTTGAGGTTAAGGATGAGACCGAGGAGACCGAGGTTGAAGAGAAGAAGGAGGGCCAAGAGGAGGCAGAACCAATCCCCACCGATCCCTGGCTCAAGACTCTGTACGCTTTGGGCGTCCAGCCCAGGGAGAAGGAGGGAAGCGTGTTGGTCTTGAGTTTGCTCGAGGACGAGGTCAGAATCGTCTGCTCGAACCAGGACGCAAGTGGCTACATCAGCGACGTCAAGTTCTCTCCCGACGGAAACCTGCTTGCCGCCGGCAGCATGGACGGAAATGTCTACTTTTACAACTGCTTGAAGGACTTCGTGTTGGTGGGGAAGACCGAGGGAAGTAGTGGTTTGCCCATCTGCCACGTCGACTGGAGCGCGGACAGTGGTTACGTCATGGCCTCGAACATGAGGAAGAACGACGCCGAGGTGAAGTTCTACAATGCGAGTGACTTCAGCGAGGTCGACGCGGATGACGAGGGTGCGGTCAATGCCAGTTGGGACACCTGGACGTCGACGCTGGGCAAGACAGTGAAGGGCTGCTTTCCTTCTGGCGGCAAAGATTTGTCCGTCGTTAACAGCGTTTGCAGGAGCACCGGCAACAATCTCGTCGCTTGCGGCGACGTGACGGGAGCGCTGAAGATTATGAAGTACCCCAGGTGAGACAAGGCGTCACGAGGAGCGAAGCGTACAAGTTATTCGCGGCCGAGGTTTTGTTGCGCTGATAGCGAGGTCTTGCGAGACGAACAAGAATAGGAGCAAGAACATTCTCAGAGCGTCGCTCCGCTCCTCGCTTCGAACAAGTTATTTTCGGCCGCAGTTTGCTGCGCTGACTTCAGACTTGCCAAACTAAGGTGCTAATATCGCCACGCAATTCTAACACGCCTATCCTTCATTTTTATCGTCGCAGTCTCGAGACCGGGGCGGCTTCAAAGGACTTCTCTGCGCATTCTGCGGCGGGAGGAGTGAGCAAGGTTGTTTTCTCCAAGAGCGACAGTTATGTTGCGAGCATTGGCGCCGGTGATAGGTGCTTGTGTGTCTGGGACGTTTTGGTCGACGAGGACGAGGATGAGGCCGACAAGGAGTACGGCTTGAGTGACGACAGTGATTACGCAAAGATGGCCCCTGTGGAATTGGAGGAGAGTACCGTCGGCAGTGACGAGGTGCAGGGCAGTGAGGAGGAGAAGAAGGAGGAGGGGGGAGCGGTGGATTTGACCTGGACGGAGAAGCTCAGCGGAAGGGAGGAGGGCGGCTTTGAAAAATTGAACTACGAGGTCCAGGCGGTTTACGGAGGTGGGCCCATAAGAGGAGCGAAGCGACGAGCTGAGACTAAGATATTTCGCCACCGCGAGGAGCGAAGCGACGAGTAAAGTAGTGAACGAGGAATCATGGTCTATGAAAACTTGTTGTTTCACTCCTCGTAAAGTAGAGAACGCGTTTTCTATGAACTCGTCGCTTCGCTCCTCGCTGCGAAAACGATATTTACGGTTGCAATTCGTCTGCGCTAGTATAGTAGATTTAGTCAAAACGTTCAAGCGTCTTTCTTTGCTACGCAATTCTCACTCATAAACGCCAACTTTCACGCGACTCGCTACGCTCGTCGCAGTCTCTCCCAAGGCTGGATTCGGATACAATGTTGCCGGAGACGCGATCTACGCATGTGGAGGCGCCAGCGTGATATACAGGGGAAGTGAACAGAAATTCACCGTCTTCAGTGGAAGTGATGGTGGCGTCAAGGCGCTGGTCGTGAGCTTGGATGGCAGGTTTGGTTTGGTTGGAGACGGCAACGGGGGGGTTAAGATCTTCGACACTAGCACCGGTGGGTTGGTGGTTAGTCTGGAAGGTGGAGTTGCTGGAGGAAGCGGAGTGTCTGCGGTCGCGTTTTCTGCCGACGGCTTTATGTGCGCCACTGTTGGAAGCGACAGGGACCACACCGTGAGTGTGTACAGCTCTCCTAGCGGCAGCTGGGCGGACGGCGGCTTGTACGCCAAGAGCAGCAACGTTAGCGCGGCCGTTAGTTTCGTCTGCTTCACTGAGGGTGGAGTTGGGGAAGGACCTCACTTGGTGACAGGAGGCTTCAATCATGCCATGTTCTGGACTTTAAAGGGCGGAAACATTTCCAGCAAGAAGGGCAAGTTCGGAAGCGAGGGAAGTGTGCAACCCTTGACTTGTGGAACCAGTGTTGGAAGTGGAAAGGTCGTCACTGGTGGTGTTGGAGGAAGCTTGATGGAGTGGGACGTAAATACTTGCACCGTGGTGAGGAAGGTATTGGCTCACACCAAGTGCGTGACTTCTGTTAGCAGTGTTGCTGGCGGAGGTTGCGTGACGAGCGGAAAGGACGGCTTTGTCAAGGTCTTCAACGATCAGCTGAGTAATTTGAGTTCGTTTGATGTCGGAGGAGTTTGCTTGGGAGCCGGAGTTGACGGCAAGACGACGAAGTTGTTGGCGGGGATGAGTGGGGGGGGGTTAAGGAGGTCGTCGTGGACAGTGGATACGTCGGCTTGTTGATTGATGGAGGGAGGGGTGTGTGGAGTGGAAGCGAGGGGGTCAGGGCGTTGGGGGTTAGCGGCAGGTTGAGCTGCGCCGCCGGCTTTGACGGTGGGGTCGTTGGTGGTGGGGGGGATGGAGTCGTGAGGAAGTGGGTTACAGGCGGAGGCGCTTTGCCTGCTGGTAGCTTCGACTGCGGCGCGGCCGTTGGTAGTATTGCGATTGGCAGAAATGGAATCGCTGCTGTTGGATTGGGGAGTGGGGTTGTCGATGACAGTGATGTGAGGACGGTGGAGGGAACAGTTTTGTTTGTTGACGTTGCCACGATGGAGGGCAAGGGCAAGGCCCAGAAATCTGCCGATGGGGGTTACCCGACGTGCAGTTGCTTTGGGGGAGATGGTTTGGTTTACGTTGGCTTGAGCGGGGGCTCCGTTCAGGTCTTCGATAGCGACAAGGGAAGTTACGAGTTCACGGTGAACGAGGACATTGGGGGGAAAGTTGTGAGTGTTGACGTCAGTGTTGGCGGGGATTTGGTCGCCATTGGGGGGGCTGGCGGACAGATGAAGTTCTTTACACCTAAGGGAGAGGAGAAGACTTTGGAGGAGGGGGAGGGTGCTGAGTGGGTGAACGGAAGTTTTATCTACAAGGCCGAGTATTTGGGCGTTGGGGCGGGGGGGGTGAGCGCTGTGGGAGGAGGTTTGGTGGGGACCGCCAGCGGGGCGGTGGTTGTGGAAGGGGGGAAAGTTTGGGCCCACGGGGGGAAAGTTGACGGGGTGGGAAGTGGGGGGGGGATGTTCTACACTAGCAGTGGCAGCGACAATGGGGTGATGGTTTGGGGTACGAAGTAAGGGGGTTTTGGGGGTAGGGGCATTGAGAGAAGTATTAGTAAACGTTTTGAAATTTGAGATGACAAAAAAATCTTTTTTTTCATCTTTAGAACAAACTAATATACAATTTATTAATCGTGTTATTCGTCGTTATTCTCTCCCTTATCGAAAGCCTCCATATCACTCTGAAATGCGAGCCTCATAATAGGGTGCCTTTCAACCTCCTCCATATTCCTCAAAACCTTCGCGACATTGTACCTTAAATGATGAAACTGCTCGACAGGCATTTCGAAAGTTTTAGTCTCTCCGTTCGAGGTCGTCGTTTCGCACAGAATGGTAGGTTTGAACACTTTCTGCAAAGTCTCGGTGGAGATGGCGACGTCGACCCTCCACCTGAAGCTGGTTAATGAAGGAGCGCGGACTCGGTTCTCGACGCATTTATTTTGGAGATCAATTCGAACATTTCGGAGAGCTTTCACGATATCGTCAATGTGGGGTTCAGGCATGTTCATCTCTTTGAGGTTTTTGGTTACTACGGAGACTTTGGTGCGGTTTCGGACTGCGGTACAGACTAGGAGGGTTAAGCCGGTTAGGGCGACGGAGAGTTCGTGGTAGGAGAAGGTCTTGGCTTGTTTTGCGAGCTGGGATGAGGGGGGGGGGAGAATGGGGGTGTTAGTGAATTGTTTTGATTTAGTATGGATTTGAAATCACAAAATGAGCAAATTTTAGAAATTACCAAAGATTTCATAAGGGGGCTGGATTTGCTTCCCCCAATCTTCCCCCCCAACAACACACTCACCTGCTCTATATCGGCACACTTGATAACGCTACTATCCCCCACCCCCTTCCCCTTCAACAACGCATTAACCGCCAACTTCAGCACCTCCCTAAAAACTGCCTTCGTACACTTCTCCTCGTCCTGCATCAACGGTATCGCGGCCCGAACGGTTACGGGGATCTTGGGGGAGAAAAATGTATCTCCATCGATGCCGTGAGGGACGCCGGAGAGGGCAGCTACTGCGGCGTTTTGGATCTTTACTGCTGTCGTCGCCTTTTTTCCATCTAGGAGGAGGGACGAGGAGGGGGGATGGTTAGTTAATTGAATGAGGAGCAAAAACGAGACATTCCCCAGAGGCTGTTGCTAGGTCCCCCCCGCGGGGCGGATCAGGCATAAAAGATTTCCAACCCTAAAAATCCTCCTCTACTTCACCAACTCTAGCTACCGAATAAGTGACGTACCGTGCCGATGCCATATTCACTCGGGGTTATCTTTTAGAACCACGCACTAAAATAATAATAATCTATGCCAAACTGAAGGTCCCAGTCCTTCTCTTTCTTTTCCTTAAGGATGTCAGAAACATATAGCGAGAAAACAAGCCCCACCGCCCCCCCCACCCCTGCCCTCCTCCCCACAGACTGATCCTAGACAACCCTCCCCAAAACCCAATCTCTCCCCCCACCCTGCGCGTCCCGCCTAAGATAAAATCTACATACAAACAAAGAAACGGTCAACCCACGCAAAAACCCTTACCCTTTCTCCTCCAAAACGAAAATCAGCCCCAATCCCCAGCCCTCTATCTACTATGCGCGAAGAAAATGACGACGACAGCGACCCCTCCCTATCAATCGGCCGCGAAACAAGCGGAGTGTCGGGTGGTCACTCCTCCTTCCGAACAACCCTCCAATCCATCGCCGACCTCCTCGAACAAGTAACCATATCCTTCAAATTTCTCCTCCTAACTTTTTTAGGCGAAAGTTTACTGTTTGCTGCTGCTGCTACGGTTTTACCTATTCTTTTTTTACTTAGAGTAAGCGCTACATTTGGACATGATGGTGACGCGTTTTATGCGTCGGTGAGATTTGGTTCTGCGGTAAATTTAATTAATTCTTGAACGTTAACTAACACAACGTCCCCACCTTAACCAACTACTACCAGGACACTACCAATATGCAACCCTCAGTTTATAAACAAACGAACCTCTCAGTCGTCCCCCTCGCCTCACTACAAAAGAATGATTACTTCTCTGATTTAAACTCCTCGCCGTATTTATCCTCCGCTTTAGCCATTTATTTTCTAGCGACGTCTGCGAGCATGTGGGTGAGAGCTCTCATCGTGTTTCGTCCTAGACCGATAGGATTCGTTTTGACTGTGTTAACGGGATTTGCGAACTTTTATTATATGTATGAGTCTGCGTTTACACTCCTCTCTGAAGGATGGGATAAATCTGGCGAGCCCACGCCAGATATGGATTTGGACTTCTTAATTATCCAAACCGTTCAAGTGAACTGGACCTTCTTGCCTTACCTTGTGTCTTACTTCTTTTCTAACAGGAAAAAGGGTTCAACGGAGAAACCTTCTGCATGGAGAGCTTGGAAAATCGCCTTCTACCTCTGGGCTTTCGGAGCCTTCGAGTCTATCCTCTTCTTCATCAATGCGCTCACACTGGTATCCATCTTCTTCGCCCCAAATACCAGCACCTTGGTGAAGGCTATGATCCGTGGTGAGGCACTGCGAGTAGCTAAGCGACGAGCATTAAGAAAAACGTTCTAAACTAGCGAGGAGCGGAGCATCGACTGGATACAACTCGTCACTACGCTCCTCGCATTAAGAACGTTATAAACTAACTCGTCGTGTTCGCTCCTCGGCTCTCCTCACTCCCCGCTTCTCGCTAGGTTTCGGCCAGTTCTTTTGCTTGACTGGTTGTATCGAGGTCGGTTTTAAACTCAACAAATTCCTCGTAGTCGAGTGCGGGATTGAGGAAAGAGACAGCTTCGTAATGATTGTTCCACTGATAGGCATGAACACGTTCCTCGGTAGAGTCATGCAGAGCAGCTCGAAAAGCGCTCAGGATATCATCATGTACGAGGTTATCGGGACGATCGCTGAGCTCTTCACAGCGGACTCACTCTTACGAGGATACACTCCGGTTCAGTACAGCATGCATTACGCTGAAAAAATACTGTTTTATATGTCTCCGGAGGGCAAGACGAATAAAATAGAACCAGAAGGTGAAGGTGGGGGGGGCAATTTAGAAAGACGCAGAAGCAGCAGAATTTCGGACAGGTGAGAAACTGTGAGGAGTGAAGCGACGAGCTGGGAATACGACAGTTGCGCTCTAAATTCAGCTGCACTATTAGCTTTAATGTAAATACTGACGCTCCTATCGCCGCTACGCAATTCTAACTCGTTAATTTCAATCTTCGTGCGACTCGCGACGCTCGTCGCAGGGAAAAGTCGATAAGAACCAGCAAAAAATTCTGCGCAGCCGTCATGATCTACATGAGCTTAGGAGAAGCAGCCGCCGTATTCACATCAACAGCTTTCTGGTCTATCTTGAACATCAACCCTGACAAAGCAGGAGCCGATCGTGTCCCCCTAAAAACGTCCGCAATAAACTTTGCGGTGATGTTTGTAGGTGAATTTTTGATAACCGACGCTATCGTAGCGTACGTGAGTCACTTTTTTAAGAGGTTCACCAACGATATTGCGAAGGAGTGGAATTATATATCAGGGAGGAAAAGGAGTTTGGCGGTAGCTTGTTTGTGTCTCTCTTTTCAGGTCGTGCTTCTTTTGGGTACGATTCCGACTTTGAACTACTGCTATACTGGGTGGGTGGGAGGAAGTGGGGGGTCGCATCGAGAAGAGTCCGACTGGGTCATGACACAATGCCCGGAACCTCCCAAGAACATCACGGAGATGAGTCAAGTGGGAGTGCAGTGGTCGTATTTGTGGAACAAATATAATTGAGACGACCGTAGTCTGTTGCGGTCGAACATCAATAATTAACTTTTTTAGTATTTATCTAATTAACTAAACAAATGTCAATTTATCTTAATAACATCTTAAATTATATACCATCCCTCCCCTTAAAACCCTCCCTAACAACACCAACAACCTCCCCCCCAAACCTCCAACCTTCCTTAACCCCTCCCCAAATCCACTTCGACGTCACAATAGGTTCCTTAACACTCTTCCATACCTTTCCACCTAGTATCTTAACTACTCCAGTTACACCTCCACGCCTTTTTACCTGTCTTGCTGTAATTCTATAAGAAGATTTGAGGAATAGTTTTATTATTAGGTAGTATAGTTTTATTACTTCTAAAATTTGAGCAGTCGTGACTTCTAAACCTTCGAATATTTCGGGGAAGGTATTTAGGAGAGAGGAGTAGATTTTGTGGATTACTGCATCAGTTATTAATATAGGAGGGAGGAATATTATACTTAGTATCACCGAAGGTGGGGATAGGAGGAGGAGAGATATTAAAAGTGACATTTTAGGATTATCATTAACATAACCTCTCAAAAAATGTTCCTCCTCCCTTAACGGCGCAAGCAACGCTTTAAATATCTTAGGCCAGAATATTAAAGCCTGTCTCTTCAAAGGTCTAGTCGAACTAAAACTCTTTGGTCTCTCATACTCTCCACTATCATTTAAATACTCAACATCAAAACTCCCTCCCTCCTCAAACCCTTCAACCCTTCCTTCGAGAGAATAAAAACCTTCGAGAACTCTTTCAACCTCAATCTTCTCCAACGCAAACTGCGCTATCAGTATACCTACACAAGAAAGGGAGAGACCTGTTTCGCATATTTCCGTACTTTCCGATAAACTCATACTCGATAATATTTCTGAGATATCGTTCAAAATTGGAGGAGAAGCGTGGATTAAGCTTAAGAGGGTTACTTTCATGTATTCGTTTTCGGGGGTTAAGTCAACGTCGGGTTTTAGACCGAGGAAATCGTCGACTAGCTTCTCACAACCATCATCGGCTGCTTCGATGAGTGTAGAAAATTCGAGGAGATTTTTTGAGGTTTTCTTGAGATTTGTTAGTAAGTCTTTTCCTAATGATTCACCGGAAGCTTTTGAGACGACTGAATCAAGGGATTCTAAAGAATCAAGGAGTTTGGATTGGATTGAGGTTAGATTTGTTATTAGACGTTGCTGTTTTTTTTAAGGGTGTTAGATTTATGAATGATCGATGATTAGTGTGATCGACAATGAAGAGAACGTGGGACTAATTTTTTACCTTGGATTCAAGAGCGGTGTCGAGGTCGCCTGTGAGGTTATCGTAGTCAGGATTGGACTCGAGGTTGAAGAAGTTGGGTTCGGGGGGAGTGTATTCGTTAGGATTAGAATACTGATTGTTCATGGGAGACGACGGGGCGGTGATGAGGCTAGAATTTGGGAAGGGCAGTACGCTATGAGATTCGTGGGAAGGGGGTTGAAAACTTAATTACAGGATTTTTTGTGTGTAAAGGGATTAGGTGGGAAGATCTAGAGCACGTGCGTGCACGTGTGTGGTGAGAGAGATTAGGAAAGAGGATGATGCTCCTCTTCAATTTTTCCAATTTTCCTGAGAAAATCAGAAAAAAAACAGGTGACGCTATTGTGAATGTCACTTTTGTTAGCCCACCTTAAAACTAGTGGTATAAACGCGCAGAATCTGACTCCAACGCGTCAGATTCGACGTATTTATATGTTTTTATTGACCAATAGTTGGAGGCACGTCTACGTTCCGTTTCACTTCATCTCACCCCTCCTCAGCCTCCCACAGCCACATCCAAACCATGCCCGCCCCTTCCATCCAGCCGCTCCTGACCTCCACCCTCCTCCTCCAATCTCTTACGCACTATCTTCACGCTTCCGATCCCAATTCCTCCCTCCTCCCTCCTCTCCTCATCGCCCTCCAGACCACCAAGCGTTTACTCGACTCCTCCCAAATCGAAGGAAGCGCCGAACTCTTCAATGTCGAAAAATATGATTCAGAAACACTCAAACCCCTAGACGATAAAATAACCTCCACCCTCTCTTCAACCGTCATAACAACCTTAAAATCCTCTTACCTCCTCCCCCTCTCCCCCTCCCTCCGCCACACTCTCTATTCCAACCTCCCTCCCTCCCTAATCCTCGAATCCATAGATCCAATGATTTCAATCCACCGTTCCGAACTCTCCCTCATAAGCAGTTTAATCCGTACACAATATAACATCCCATCAGGTCACACAGAATATTCATGGTCACCTTCTTCAAATATATCAACTCTTCCACCCGGTCACACCCCGTACTCCTACCCAGCCCCTAAAAAAACCTCTCAAAACGATTATATAGCCTTACGTTCAATTCTCCAAAAAGTCCGAACCTACGAACGTTCCCCCACATTCCGTCGTATGCATTTAAAGAATATCCTAGGTGAGCAACGTGCGGAGTTCGTCTCAGTCTCCTTGACTGGTAGAAATGCGCACTTATTTCCGTTCGTTATGTAATAAAGCTGTCGCATTGTAGCACATTCAACGGTTCGACATCAATATTAAACCGCTGCGTAAATATTTCTGACTTACGTTACTGTCTTGAGTTACGTCTCACCGACGTTGCGTAAACGCTCTCGATCTAATTCGTCCATGAACGCCGGAGACTGAGACGACGATTCTAGGAATGCGTATTGATTTTTCGTGAGGAGCTTAAAGCGGAGCGCAGTAGCAGCAGTCTAGGTGGAAAGATGCCACTAGTAAAGCGCAAGTAAATATTTCTAACTCGTCTTACCGTAAATCGTTCACGCGACTCCGCTACGCGATGTCGCAGCTCTGAAACAACAGGATGGAGTCGATTTTACTCGCCAAAATTTCGCGTATGGTACTACAACTTTTACGGGTTATTTTAAATTGTGCAAGGAGAGTGAATGTTATAGAAATAAAATCCGGGAACTCCAGAAGTTAAATTGTACGGTTACGGTATTAGGTTCAAGTCTTGGACTATTGAATAATTACATTTCGAATTCACATGGTTTAAGGACGAAGGGGATTGAGGTGAGGGAACTGCGAGGAGTGAACGCGACGAGTTGGGAATGATACGCATATGATTCCGTTCGTTATTCGTTCGTCGTCTCCGTAGCTCCAGTCTCAACGTCGGGGTTCGTTTTCTTAACTACTCCGTTTCTAATTCAGTCCCGACGTTCGCTCGCCCGATCCTCGCTACGTGCATGTCGCAGCTTTTAGATGTTTTAGTTGCTAAATCTAAACAATTTATGAGGGGGTGTAATGTTAAAAATGAATTTATTGCGGGTGATTTCATGGAGGAAAGTTTTGAGGAGGAGGAATTAATATGGTTAACTAGTATGTGTTGGGATTCAAGTTTACGTAAAAGACTATACTCAAAACTCTCACTAGAACTTAAAACAGGCTGCGTGGTTGTTGATTATAAAAAAGGTTTGGAGGATTACGGATTTGAGATTAGGGGAGAGGTTGAGGTGGAGTGTAGTTGGAGTAGGGGGCAGAGGATTTACGTTTTCGAGAAGGTGGAGGGGGAGGAGAAGGAGAAAGATGAGAAGGAGGAGAGTTTCGAGATTATCGAGAAGGAAGATTACGTTGAGGTTGTTTTGTCAAAGGTCATCGAAGAGGTAGAAGAGAAGGTTGTTGAGAAGTACATTGAGAAGGCGGAGTTGAAACCAACAAAAACACCGGTTAAAACTACGACGACAACTTGTGAAACTCCTAAACGCGATGATGAGGAAGATAAAAATGACGAACCTTCAGGTTCTCCTGTTTCACCTGCGGTCGCTGTTGGAGTTGCAGCTGGCGTCGGAATATTGGGTATGCTTATTAATAAGTTTATGAGGAAATAGAAACCTTATTTTATTCAATGTTACCAGAGTTTTATGTTTTTTAAATTAGGGAATTATTGAAGCTGTTGGGTCAGTATTATTTCTACGACGATTGTTGACTATTCGAGGGACTTCGGTTGTTTCTATTGCTACAGGACTAACTAATGCTTCTGGGGTTTGCGCTCCACTGTTATTTGCCGTTGCGATAACCGTTACTGTTGCTCTATTTATGTTTGATGTTGGGTTGGGACCGGCGACTCGAATTCTCAATGATTGAATCATTTCTGCGCGGGCTCGGTCGAGGACGGTGGATCCGGAACTTGATTGTTGGAAGACTTGGAGGTGGCAGGCTTCTTCTGGACTTATTGTGGTGTGTGGTTCGGAAAATCTTTGACAAGCACCAACAATGTAATACAGGATATCACTTTTGAGAAGAGCGTAAAGACCAAAAAATATACCGAATGAAGATACAAGCTTAACGCAGATCTGAAAATGAAGAAGCACGCAAAGTAGCAGCTCTTTTTCTTCCGTTCATAATGAGAATCAGCAACTAATTCACTAGGATTTAGCGGCGGCGGCTGGGGAGGAGGATCGGTAGACGACGTATTTTATATCAGGCACTTAATTGATGGCCGATAACAAGAACAAAGCCGACGACCTAGACCAAGACACAAGTCTTTTTGATGAGCACGTGAAGCTACAAACGTTGTTGTTTGGGGGGCGCACTAATAAGACGCACACCCCCAATTACTAACGCAACCCCCAATACAATCCAGAAGAAGATTTTTCACAACTGATTATAGGAACCCAGCCCTGGTAACCCCAAGACTTGTTTACCAAACAACCCCCCCCCGACCACATCACCCAAGAGCACACCCATCGCTCACAATATCAGTAAACCTGGACAGCAAACAACTGAAAGCAACGCCGTCGCGAGAGTCAGTTCCACAAGCAAGCTTTCGCCGCAGGCCAAGCTGGCGTATTAATCTTTATCATGGCCTCAACAGACACCAACAACAAAGTCACCTTCGCCGACTCCCCCAAACTCAAAACCTTCTTCGACGAGCACATGCCCAAAGAAACCCATGTCATGGGTATCGCAATCAGGGCAACATCCGACACTGCAGACAGGCACATCCTCCACCCGCAAAAGTCATGGCACAGTACTTGGACAACGACGGGAACAACGAGGTCGACAACCCCGCTGTTGTCCAGGCGATGATTGACAACGGAAGCGTATTGATCATGTCTGCGACGTCTAAAGGGATAGAGGATGTCTTTGAGAAGTTCGAACAAGCAGACCTCATGAATGAGATTGACGGGTACACGCTGCAGGACTGTTACGGCAGCGAAAAGAAGACGAGCGATGCAGCTGACGCTAATGTGCCCTTCGATGTATCCCTCGAGGAGGTCTTACATTTGATCACGCACAGTGGCTACGCCACAGCCTTCCCCGACGACTTTGCCGAAGGGCAGGTGAGGCGAGGCGAGGGGCGAAGCGACGATGAGGTGCGAGAGCGCTTTTATGCCAACTCGTCGCTACGCTCGAGCACTTTTATACCAACTCGTCGTTTCGCTCCTCGCCCGGGCTTCGTCAGGGCTCGGGCAGCATGCTGAGCACGCTGATGGAGGCCGCAGTGGGCGACTGCGGCTTCGCTCACGACGGTACCGCCACGTACCCCAGCTGCGCTGGCAAGTACCACTAAGACGATACCACTTGCGATTACAACTGTATGAGCACGGAGTTCATGTACTGGGCTCTCACGAGCTACCTCGGCGCCCAAGATTATAACGTTGAGACTAGGAGGTGCGCCGACGACAGGAGGCTTGGGGTAAGTAATGGCGAAGAGTTTTGCGAGGAGTCAGGATTCAGCGAGAGTGAGTGCACGGGGCACAGTGGCTGCTGCGAGTGGGACGAAAAAAACTGTTGGAGCACAGTTGGGGATTCGGCTTGTAGTACAGACAACGATGGTAGTACAGACAACTATGGGGAGGAGGAAGAACTCTGCTCCAACTGGGAGACGGAGACGGTTTCGCCCTGCAACAGTATCGCGAACGAGTGGGAGCTCTGTACCAAAACCTCGCTCGAAACCCTCGCCCCAGACCTCGTGTCCTTCTTGACGGACACCAGCGGCGGTTGGATTCTCCCGTCGACAATCCCTGACGGTAGCGCTCCTACTCCCACGACGAGTTCAGCATAACGGACCACTCAGACCAATTCGTGGACCCCTCCGGTGCACCCCCCGCAGTCAGTCCTAATTCGTTGCTCGCTATCGCTTTCACCCTCGCCGCTTTCTTCTTACACCGATAAACAAATAAAACGAATCAACGTATAGTTAAAAAATTATATGATATGTACTTATTTGTTGTCCTCAATTTCAATTTCAATTTCATTTTCATGTTTCTCCCGCGTGGAGATGCATACGTAGGAGCTCAATGAGAACGGACTTGCTGTCCTTCTTCTCGTACTTGACGAACCTATCGTCCAACTCGGCTCGAAGCTCGGGTTTCCTGAGCTTGGTGATCCAGCACGGAGGGGCAGTGGAAACAGTTGGTGAAATCGTCAAACTCTCTGCCGGTTTTTTCTTCCTCTCGTGAAACACCTTCCACTTCAGTAAGCTTTTGACACTAGGGTCGAACTCGATCGCCTTCTTGATCAGAAACTCCGACTTGGGCATCAAGTGGTTCTTGGACTCGAATAAAGCAAACGCCTGCAGCACCCTCGCCGTGCAGCCCTCTCCGCAGCCGCAAATGCAACTCTCGTGCTCTTCCACGGTAGTAGGGTTCGAGTGCACGGCGGACACGTCCGAGTAGAAGTCGAGAGCACAGGTAGTAGGGTTTGAGTGCACCACGGACTCGTCCGAGTAGAAGTCGCTCGCGATTCTGAAGAAGAGATTGAAAGTAGCCCTCGCTCTCTTCTTAGCCCCCTGCCGTTGTTGGTGCAGGGCCAGCAACAGCGACGTAGTAGCAAAAGAAGGCACGTCCAGCTCCTCATAACCCCTCTCCAAGTTCCTCTCGATCAAGTTCATATATATCTTTTCTGCCTGATGATGCTTCCCCCGCTTTATCGCCTTCCTCCCAATGTACACCGTCTTGGCGTTAGATTCGAGCTGCTCGAGCTGCCTGTCATTTAGTTGCTCTGGCTTGACCTTAAGTATTTTGGTGTAGTACTCAATGCTTGCGTGTGCGTTTGTTTGCGCGTTTGTTTCCAAGGGCGTCTTCGGGGTGTTGATGTACGCTGACGATATGGTCAAGAGGGTCATGAATAGCAACGCAACTAGTACGTATGAGATTATTTTGGAGCCCCTCATGCTTCTAACTCCGGCGGGCAAGTATGTTCTCGTGTATGACGAGGAAGACTTGTTGTGTGGGAAATACGGGCCTGGAGTGGGTTCTGTTCTGGTTATGGGTGGAATAGCACGCGATAGTTTGGTTTTGACGTAGGTTCTGGACGAACAGAGCGAGAGATAGATGGTATGCAGAGGATTTTTCAGGATTTGACCTAAGCATTAGCTGTCCGATTCGAACCCAATTTCTCCTCCATGTAAGAGAAAAGAACGTTGGGTTATAGCCCAGCCCCTCTTGAGAGGAGCACACGTGGCCAATAATCCATACCTTGACCCCCTTGCTATCGGAGATAATCCAAAACCACCCCCAAACTGTTGACACTTTAATGTATGTTGGACGTCGCATTGAACCCCCACCAGTCTAACCATCACGCACTTCCTCAGAAATACATGTTTCGCCTACTATTGGTTCTAATGCTATTAGTCGCAGTTTCACTAGCCCACCCCGCCGCTCCGAGTGCTCCCTCTCGCATTTCGAAGTTCGCTCAGCGCCTTCGAAGGGGCTCCCCTCGACGGCAACCAAACTCCAAGCCGAGGACCGGGTTGCAGCTTATTGAGGACGTTTCTAAGGCTTCAATGAGCCAATGGGACATTGATTATATCCGGATGTAAATTGCAAATAGATAAATACGATAATATATTTACGAAGAATAAAGCTAAATTCCTTATGTTCTTAAACCTACTGCCCCCCCCCCCCCTCCCTACGCAACCTTCACAATCCACTGAAAGCTGAACAAAAACGGCACGTTTCCGACGACACACCTGATCCTCTGCAAGTTGAAAATCCCCTTTCGCAAGTACAAAGCCCTCAATTCGATCTTCGTGCCTTCCCCCCCCGCTAAACTACTCTGAAAGCTCGTGGGACCACTTATCTCCACGCCTGGCGGCGCCCCCACCTCAAATGCGAAGTTCAGAGGCGTCGCGTTGTTCACCCTATTCTTCACCACCACCACGACGTTCCTCTCGACGCCCCCGGGGGACCAAACCACAGAACGGTCGTACTCGGCGTTGACCAAGAACGGGCACCTGCGGCGAACGAAGCGAGCAGTGTTAGAATTGTGCAGAGACGAAAGTGCTTGAGCATTAGAATAAAGCTACATCGCTTCGCATTGCTACTCCCTTAAATTGTCGTACTCCCAGCTCGTCGCTTCGCTCCTCGCTGCGCCTCACCTGCTAGCGCTGAACTCCGACGGTCGAACTTCGACGCTCTGAAACAGGACGTTCAACCCGGCATGGGTGGTGAAGTTCAATAAAACGTTCATGCTGCACACCGAGGGCGGGCAGATTGCCTGCAGACTGCGAGGAGCGAAGCGAGTCGCACGAAGATTGACGTTAACGAGTTAGAATTACGTAGCGGTGATAGTGGTATCTATATCTAGAACGGAGCTACTAGCGCAGCAGAATAACGAGCGGAAATCA
>BLQM01000252.1:10982-33291 GCA_012489335.1 Triparma laevis f. inornata
CATGAGGCGGGGGTTGTTGTGGGGGGGAGGGAGGGGGTTTTGGTCAAGGTGAGATCTGTGGGACGTTTTGGATTTTGCGATAACAACAATATTCTAACGAACTTCTTCGACACCCCTTCCGGCAGTTCATGGGCGTATTACTTGCCGCGGGGTTCGACGAAGACGAAGCAAAAAATGTCCTAAAAGGCGGCGAAAGCTGGATCGAAGTAGGAAGGGAAGCCGGAGAAGGCGAGGACATAGCCCTCCAAATCCTCCGGGAAGAAGTCCTCTCCGTCAAGGACTACTACGAATTCTCTAACGAATCAGAAAAAGTCGACGTTATCATTAAATTCCAACGAGTATGGAACGTCATCAACGGACGCAAGGAATCCCTCATCAGAGAAATTAATAGAGCGAGCAAATTAGGAGCGGCGAAGATGTGCAGGGCGTGCGTTAAAGGGGAGGTTGACTTCGAACAGGATGTTATGGTTGAAATGGCGAAGAAGAGCCTGGGAGTTAGAGTCGTCACGACGAAGATGGCAGAGCAGTTATTAGGGGACATGAAGTAAATGAAGAACAATTCTAATTTCGAAACTTAACGTTTTATACGAAAACAAAATCTTTTTTTAATCTATCCTGTTGCGAGCCAAATCGGCGAGGAGGCCTTTACCCATTCCGCCACCCATGGGGTTAGGTCTTCTAGGTGCAGCTGCTGGAGCTGGAGCTGGAACAGGCTTCGGTCGAGCAGGAGCAGGTGCTGCGGCTGGTTTAGGAGGAGGTGGAAGACCTCCACCACCACCTCCGCCGCCTCCGCCTCCTCCGCCGTCGACGTACTTGTCAAGTAGTGAAGTGTCTACTCCCGCCATACCCATTTTCATCTCGACGGCGGGTCTCGGGATACCCATCTTCAGCATCTTCAAGAAAGGGACGATTTCTTCAGGGGGAGGTCCACCTCCTCCCCCTCCTCCTCCCCCTCCTCCTCCGCCGCCGCCTTGCTGAGGTTCTGAGGTTTCCTGTTCGTCGTCGTCGTCGTCGTTCTCGGCGAAGGCTCCAATACCTCCTCCCCCATCTCCTCCGCCTCCCCTCGTCGGAGATCGCGACGCGCTCTCGCCCGAGTTTGCGCTCTTCTTGCTCCCCTTAACCTTCATAGAAGACGGCCTCGCCGACCCTCTCCTCCTCCTAGCGCTCGCGTTCGCAGCCGCCGATGTCTTGCTGCTTCGTTTCTGCTGCTGACCTCTTCCTCCTTCTCCTTCTCCTTCTTCCGTGGAAGACGCTCCGTTAACGTGGCGTGCGACTTCTAAGAAAGCTCGGAGATCGGATGAGCAGTGATGGCTCTTGCTGAAGTCTGCGATGCGATCGACAGAGAGCATCGCCTGCCAGTATGAGTCGAGGTCGGAACGACGCTTCTCGACGAAGTCGACTGAGAGCTTGCTGAAGGTGAAGGTGTTCTTGCTGGGGAAGCACTTCGCCTTGGCTTCGAGCTGCCAGCCGAAGTCGGCACGGATGGCCTTGTCAAGGCTGCAACGAGCGTAGCGAGGAGCATTAGCAAGTGGAGGAGAGGAGGGGGGAGTTAGAATGAAATGTCCTTAATGCGAGGAGTGAGAGCGACACATCTTCGTCGCTTCGCTCCTCGCTGGGCTTCGTCCTTGCAGTGCCTCACCTCTCGAATTCGCTGTAGCGCTTCCAGACGCTCCACCTCACGACTCTCTCGGTTTCCACCTTGCGGGAGGAAACGCGCAAGGAGCATGAAACCTCGTACTCAGCGAAGGGGGAGGCTCCGTCCTGGTTGATCCTGGCGCGGCGAACGACGGACATGAAGGGCGAAGACTGCTTGACGCCGTTGTTGTTCATGGCGTTGTTGGGGGAGGAGGAGTTTTTGGAGCCAGTGCCGCTCTTCATCAAGTTCGCGTGGGCGCTCCTGGACGTGATTTCCATGAACTTCTCCTTGGAAACGAAGGTGAGGCGCTGACGGGGGGGGGGGGGGGCGACGAGTTAGTATGTATGAAGCTGTGACACAGCATTTTTATCTCTCATCATGGCTTCGTACCTTATTCAGGATCCCGGGGTTGCGGAGCATGGTCATGACGTCCTCGAAGCGGCGCTGGTAGAGCTCGACATTATTCAAGCGGACTAGGATATCGCCGAGGCGAACTCCGCCGTCTCGCTGGATGGGCCCGAACTGTGGGAGGGAGAGGGGGGAGGGGTTTGGGGGTGAGGGAGGGGGTGCGGCTAAAAGAAGGGTTTCTACTCATCTACTCATCTACTTACCTTCCCGTTAGGAAGTCGCTCCCATGCTACTAAAACTGCTGCGTTGCCGCTGGGTCCGGCACGAAGCAGTGCCCCGTACGGGCCCTGCTGGCCCACGTCGATGAGAACCTCGTCCCCTAGGGCCGTGCTCCGCGCAGACATGGAATCTAGTTGGTTGGAATGGGGAGGGAGGAGGGGTTGGGGAGGGGGTGGGGTCTACGCGGGGGGGGCAATGGGGGGGGGAGGGTGAGTGGGGGTTCTAAGGGCAGTGAGAGTGTTTGGGGTGGTTAAATGACTCACTTTTGTAATTGGATATAAGGATCGGAAGAAGGGTAGATCGAGAGGGATGTGTGTGTCTGTGCGGGCGGGGGAGTATTGTTGGGGGTGGGTGGGGGTGAGCATTAAATTGGATAGTGTGTTGTGTTGACGGGGGGGGGGTTCTACCTCTGGAGGCCTGTGTATCAATATTTTTTGCAGTCCGGAGGGGGATCAGGTGTGAAAGAAGAGGGGGGGAGAAGGAAAGATTGGATTTTTAGCACTATAAGCGATAGTAAAACGCTTCTTGTGAACTATGAGCTCTGCTAAGAAGGAGCTGGGGGGGTGCCAGTGTTAATCGTTGACGTTGAGATAGGCGAGGTATCGGGAGAGAAGGAAACTAACATTAACCCCATGCAACAGGGGGAAGAAGAAGAGACGGGGAAAGTTTTGACCAAGGGAGACAGTGTTAAGGCGTTCGGGAAGCTTGTGAAGAAAGAAGCGGCGAGGGTGGCGGGAAAGGTATTTGGTGGGGGAGTGAGTATTTAGCAGGGCATGAACACAGAGGCACTTGGACGTTTGATGCAGAGTGGAGCAGGGCCGGTCAATCTAGAAAGATTTAACATAGCGATCAACTTCGCGCAGAACTTTGGCATGGTAGTGGCGCTCAAGTAGCTACTGGTCGATTTTAAGAAGTGGCACGATTTGATTGGCATGCTTGGTTTTGATTTTAAAAGTCTTCGGAGGGATGGGGGACGAGGTGTCGATTGCTATGGGACTTTTGGTTCCAGCGTGGTTAATCTATTTTTTCGATGCGGGGCTCTACAGGGAGAGAAAATAACTCGGATTTTTTATATGAGAAAGGACGGTTACTGGAACGCTGAGTGGGCGCTTCTTGGGCTTTTGCCTTTGATTGTGGTTTCCCTTTCCCGCGTTTGCATAGCAGAAAGATGGATCGATAACGACTTGGCGAACGCCTTCATCCTCGTTCTCTCGGGCCTGGGCATTTTGAGCTTTCTCTGCCAGATCTATCTATGGAGGGAATACGTAATCGCCGAATCAGCGAACGAGGACTTCGCGAAGAAAAGGCAGGAGAACAGCATGTTCTTTTTCCTCTTCTTCTACACTGTCGCTTACTTGTCTGGAGTATCAGCGTGTACCAAGCTGCTCGTCGGAGAAGCGACCTCGGAAAAAGTAGCTGGCGGGATTCTTCTGCCTTTCTACGTCTTCGTGCCGCTCTGGATGCAATGGGGTGGTGCGGCTTCTGCCAAGGCTGCCGTAAATGAGGCTGCTAGTGAAGAGGGACATCCATACGATGAGATAAAAGCAACAAAGGGTGGAATACAATTTACGTATAGTGGCGAGATCAAGATGACTACAAAAATGGTGATAGAAACCACAGGAACAAAAGTTATTGGCGGTGGCGAGATCAAAACCTACAAGGACAGCCTCGGCGTTTTCGGCAAGACTGCCGTTGAAAGCAAGACCGGTGAAGTCACTTACCTAAGTGAGCGGTTGAATCAGAGACTATAGAGAGACTCGCCTGGGTACAAAGCTTCTGTTGTCGCGATGCTCATAGCGCCATTTGAGGAGAAGTACTGGTTCTGGAAGATCGTCTTGATGTTCGAGAAGGCCCTACTCGCCATCGTTGTCTTGGCACAGGCGCCATCATGGTGTGCCGTTGTAGTTGCAGGTTGTGGGTGGTTGGCTAGTTTGCGTTGCCGGCCGTACTGGGATGACGTCAAGGATCGCATCGACATCCTAGCGAGGCTGACGACCTTTTTTCACTTGTGCTGGGGCCGCTCTGATCGAGGCGCATGTTCTAAAGGGGGACGAGGCTTGGCTCCTTGTCGTTCTCAACGGGTTAGCATTCATTACAATGCTGGCCCTATTGGTTGCAGTTAGGCTAGGTCGCCTTGGCAGAGGTGCATTGAAGGCGTTTAACGCGAAGAGAAGAGATGCTGCTATAAAACTTGGAGATGAAGGTATCAATACGTTAAGTGAAGCTCAAGTAGCAGAAATCACTGAGGAAGACTTCAATACGTTTTCGAAAGATATCAAGGGAAATTGTTCAGAAAATGTGGATTTGCGGTGTTCAAGTTTCACAAGTTCCATTCAGAAAGTTTAAAGGAGGCAGTGAAGGAGTGGTGCGAGAATAGGAGTGCGGCGGAGGCCAAGTTCGGACATATTAGCGGGTAGGATACGTCGGAGGTGACGAGCATGTTGTGCTTATTCAATGCTAATAAATATGATGAAGACTTTGGTCCTGGAGAAGCAGCAAAACGGTTTAATGACGACATCTCAAGGTGGAACGTAGATCGGGTGGAGAGTATGAACAGTTTATTTTGTGAGTGCGAGTCTTTCAATCAAGACCTGTCAGGATGGAACGCAGAGAAGTGTGAGACCATGGAGAGAATGTTTGCTGGAGCCAAATCGTTCAACCAAGATCTCACTGGGTGGAATGTAGAGCGGGTGGAAGACATGGCTTATATGTTAATTGGGGCCGAGGAGTTCGACAGCGACAACATCAAGAACTGGGATTTGGGGGGGAGAGGGGGGGTCTTTGGGTATGTTTAAAGAAGACGATAATAACCCTTTTTAGATCAAAACTCATCTACATCTACATCCAAAAATAATAAATAAAACAAAGACGCGGTTTCATAATTAAAATAATATTGAAATCTTGTCGAAGTATTTCCTAGGCTGCTGTGTCGTCGTTGTTTTTTCGCAGCTGCGGGTGGTGATAGTTGTGGTGGTTGGTGTTAGTGTCAATCTAGTATCACAGGCAATTTTAAAAAAATTACCTCAGCTCGCATTCGGTGAACCTTCTCTTTTATCGACTCTTCCTTCTCCGAGGCTTCGCCCGCGTTGACTTTGACTCGGCCGTCATCTCCTATTTCTAGCTTCACCGTTGTTGCTGATGCTGACTGCTCCTGCTCCCACTCCCGCTGCTGCTGCTCCTGCTGCGGAGAACGCACTGTCGTCTCCGCCTGTTCCTGCTGCTGCTGCTCTTCTTTTTTCTCCTCGCCTCCGCTGTTACTGCCACCCCGCTTCGTGTGAGACATGAAGTCCTTTGAAACGAGGTTGCCGATGGACGCCCACACGGCTTGCTGCCGAAGCAGGCTGGCGGCCTCCCTCTGCCGCACCTCGTGAGACTGCAGGCGTTCGAGCCTCAGCATCTCCTCCACCTCCTGCTTGCGCCGTGCCAGATTTAGCAGTTCCTGTTGTTTCCTTTCCTCATAAACAATGTCTCTAGGTGGTAGTCCTGAAATGTGTTGGAGTAGTTTGAGTTTGGGGTTAGAAATGCTGAAGAATGAATAAAAGTAATATGTTTGGTTTTGTGCTCACCTTCCGACTTCTTCTTGGCCTTCTTGGCGGTCTTCTTCTTCTTCGTCTTCTTCAAAAAATATTTCTTGGGGGTTTTGCCACTGTCGGTTTCGGAGGCCGCTGCCAGGCTCGCTGCGAAGTCCTCGCCGTACGGCGAGGCGAGGCGCCTGAGGATGGGCGAGTTGGCGTAGGTGGGGCCCTTCTTCTTGTGGGGCGGCTCTGAAATCATGGTGTACTGAAGGGTGCTCTTAGGAACGGGCTTCCTGCCGCCGGTGGTCGAAGCGAACAGCTTCTTCTGGCCGATGTTCGAGATGGTGCTTGACTTCTGCGAGAAGCTCTCGATGGAGGACTGCGACATGAATGCCAGGGAGTTTTCCTCGCCGGCCTGCGGAGTCGGCAGAATAACCGGGCTCTCCGCGTCGAGGTTGGGAGAGAAGTCGAAGTCGGATATTGAAATTTGGGTTGAGATCCCGCCGTTGGGGTTGGGGTTAGGGGCGGTGTTTGGTCGGCCGCGAGCGCCAGTCGACTGCGACGAGCGTAGCGAGGCGACAAGTTAGTTTAGAATGGTCGTAATGCGAGGGGCGAGAGAAACGCATCCTCATCACTTCGCTCCTTGTTCTCGTCGTTCGCTCCTCACAACTTCTCACCTTGTTCCTCGCCCCGCTGCGGGACATTGTTCTCGATGGAGTCCCCTGCCAAACAGGAGTCACGAACAGCATCGGCGAGGAGTACGAATTGAGACTGCAGGTGTACTGTGGCAGCCTCGGCTTCGTAAAGGTGGGCACTCTCCCGATTATCCTTTTAGACTTCTCCGGGAGAGCGGAGGAAGTGTCGAAGCCTTTGCGGGTAGACCTTTGGAAGCTGTGGGGTTGGGTTGGGTTGGGTTTGGGGTTGGTGGGGGGGTTGGGAGGTACAATATTTAAGGTCTAGATATGTTGCCTCCTACTCACCTCTCACTGTAGTAGGAGGACAGCAAGGAAGCCGCCTGGCCGTCCTCGCCCAAACTCGCTAGAGATCCTCCGAAATCAGGTGGAGAAAAGCCCTCGAAGTTATGCAGGGTAGGAGAGGGGCCCACCGCGTCAAGCTTCAGTTTTGATTTGGGCATCTTGCGTAATCGGAGCAGCTTGAGCTGCTTGTGCTTGTTCCTGGCAACGGTGGCAGCTGCCGAGTCCTGTTCTTGCGAAGCCAGAGCGGGCATGATGAGAGGCAGTTAAGACGTCTGGTGCAAGGATTGGAGGGGAGGGGTGGAGGGGAAGGATGGGGGGTTGTAGAGAGAGGTTGCGGGAGAAGTGTGGGAGGGGGTTTTGAGGGGAGGGACTCGGTAACGACGGACGAGGGAGGGGATATTAAAGTGGCAGATAGGCCTGGCTTGGACTTGGATCTCTAGAATTCATTGTCGTTGAGCAATTATTAGGATTGAAGGATATTGATACACCTGGTGGGATTCTCTGTTATAAGGCTACGTCTCATTAACGCTTCGTAACAGAACGCGAACGAGATCAAGTTTAAAACCCACTCTCGACTTCTGTTCTTCCATTCGTTAAGTCTGCGTTGGATGTCGAAGAATAAAATAGCCTCTGCTCCTCCTCCGCCACCTCAGAATCCGTACAGTGATCCCGTCATCACCACTGCGTACGCGGTTCCGGGTAACGATGAGATGCAGCACTTGATAACGGAGACTACGCACACGAGTTACGATGAAGGTGAGGAGCGAAGAGGGAAATGTGAAAAGCCTCTAAGAAGTGCTCTTGTGTCACACGTACAGGAGCTGGGACTACAATAATTACGCGAGTGCGAGGAGCGAAGCGACGAGCATTGAAACTATTCTAAACTAGCGAAGAGCGGAGTGACGGGATTACGAATGCTTCGCTCCTCGCATTAAGAATATTCTAAACTAATTCGTCGCTTCGCTCCTCGCTCTTACACGCACACACACAGATGACTGCGTCGCGGCCTCGTTCTCGGCCCTGCTGAACGTGGTTTGGATAATCTTAGGTGGCGGAATACCGATCTCGATACTTTACTTTGTCGCTGGCCTGCTCTTCTGCATGACCATCGTTGGGATTCCTTGCGGCCTGCAGCTGTTCAAGCTTTCGTTCTTGGCGCTCTTCCCCTTCGGAAACAGCATTGAGCGGTACGAGGCTGAGAATTTGGAAGGGGGCGGCGGAGACGCGGTGGGCTGCGGCTGTCGATTTTTGGGGAACTTGCTCTTTCTGCCCATTTCCCTCGTTCTGCTCATTGTCCACCTGCTCGGTGGTATCATATGCGCATGCACAATTGTGGGGATTCCCTTCGCCTATGCCCACTTGAAGATGGCGCAGCTGGGTGAGAAGGCGCGAGGAGCGAACGACGACAACGAGGAGCGAAGCGACGAGGATGTGGAGCTCGAGTGACAAAATTGTGCCGCTCTCGCTCCTCGCATTAATAACATTCTAAACTATCGAGGAGCGGAGCGACGACAACGAGGAGCGAAGCGACGACAACGAGGAGCGAAGCGACGAGGATGTGGAGCGAGAGCTAGCTAACAAGGAGCTTAACAACAAGATTACGAAGGCGCCATACAACTCCTCGCTGCGCTCCTCGCGTGAGGAACATTCTAAACTAACTCGTCGCTTCGCTCCTCGGCTCGCTAATGCTCGTCGCAGCGCTCTGCCCGTTCGGCAAGAACGCCTCGTATCGCAGAGGGCATTCAACGACGACAACAACGACCACGACTACGATGCTGAGTTCAAGAGGTGGGGGTGGGGGGTATGACGCGATAGTATAGAGAAGTAAATGGGGGTAAACTAACATGACGGGTAGAATTTTTTTATGAAATGGAAATTTTTCTACTGTTAATCTTAAACTCGTTTTGAGACCTGCCTGAGGGACCTCGAGGGAGGGAATATATAAAATCAAGTCGAGTCGCTTCTTTCTGCACGTCTGCGCTGCTTTGGTTTTGGTTTGGTTTAACCGATAAGAGACTGCGCCTTCGAGAAGTCCCTGAGTAGGTTAGGGCAGTAGGAAGGGAATGCGTTGACGAGCTGTGTGTGGTGGAGCGAGGAGCGAACGAGGAGCGAACGAGGAGCGAATGAGGAGCGAAGCGACGAGTAAGTAATTTGGTGGGACGGATTTGTTTCGTACCCCACACCCACACCCACCTTGTCAGCCCTTCGGCTCTTCATCATGGCGGTGTAAGGCTTGATTCCGAGGTTCTCCATCTGGGCACGGGCAAACTGCAAGGCAAGGAGAAAGAAGGAAACCTGTCCCAAAGGAGGCTCCATCCAGTTCCACGCCCAGCTTCCGACCTCCAGCCAGGTCTCGAGGTCCTCGGGGGGGGGGATCTCGGTCGTCACGTAGTGCTCGTTGAACCAGTGGACCGTGTTAATCTCGAAGCACAGAGGGATGGAACTAAACGCGCCGACGAGGCCGACACTGATGCCAGTGTAGTACGGGATGGTCTGGAGGAACATGCCCTCTTGGTTCTTGGAGGAAATCTAGCGAACGAGCGTCGAGCGTGGCTAGCTGTGTTAGTAGTTGAGGAGAAAATAGCAAAACTCGTCGTATTCATTCAGTCCGCCTACACTTCCTCGCTGCCGCTAAACTCGTCGGACTCATTCAGTCCACTTCGCTGCGCCTACACATCCTCGCTTCGCTCGGCGCCCCTCGTCTCACCTGCTCGAACTTGGTCCTGGCCTCGTCCCACTCGCACTCGTCAACGCTCATGATATCGCGGACAAGGCGCTGCGTAATAAATACGAGTTAGAGTTAAATTTTCTCACATAGAAGAGAAAGCAACCAAAAACACTTCGCACTCACCTCCTCGATGGCCTCGAAAATGCCCTCGGCAGAGAGACGGATGATCATATCGTTGGACATCTCGTAGAACTCACGGGGGCAGCACTTTGCCTCGGCGATGGTGGGCTTCGCGGGCATGGTGGTGGTGGAAAGGACGCGGAGGCCCATGGGGGCGGCCCTGGAGAAAGTGGGCGCCGCACCGGTCTGGAGACGACTGGCAATGCTTGGCGCACGGCGCGCGAATTGAGAGGCGAAGCGAAGGGACATCGTGTGTTGTAGTTGTGGTCGGCTGTGGGGGAGGGTGGTGTTAGGTGGGTGCGGGGAAACGCGTTTGAACCACATCAGATAGGAAAGGAACAGACGGAGAAGAGAGGCGGTTGATTGCATTATGCTCTTGGACTGAGACGTGTGGTGAGGATTTGAGGGAGTTCAAGGGCAATGTGGTTCAAGATGGTATCTGAAGACCTTTGATTGGCGAATTCGCTCACGTGGGGGAGAGAAATCGGCTGTGTAAGGTCCCAGAGGGGCAGCAAAGTTTTGGATTGGATTGGAAATCGATTCGGAATTCAGAACGCCGCGTGCTGAAACTTTGACATCGCCGATTGGCCACCTGATCCACCTGGCCTACCGCTGACCCTCACGATGCACAATATTTCTGTCCTCGTTATTCTTCTCGTCCTCGTTGGATCTCGCCATGCGGATTGTCTCCAGTTCGAGCTTCCTACATTCGAGTTCCCGTTCGCGGATTCTTCCGCGCCTAAGTTGTCGCCACCACCTGACTTCAAGCCGGCCCCGCGCGCTCCGCTGTCCGTAACCTCTCCGTCTCAGCTTCCGTCTCTCCTCTCCAGTTCTGTTGGCCTCGCGGCACGCCTCGGAAGTGGAGGTGAGACGAGGAAAAAACTGCGAGAAACGAAGCAGTCGCATTATAAATAAGAACATTTTAACTAACTCGTCGCTACACTCGTCGCAGCGTTCGTCCTCGGTTGGAGTCCTACGGGCGGCGACACTGACGGCTACAAGCTCTCTTTCGGCCCTATACAGCTCTCCGACAAATCGACGGTGCTGGCAAGTGCAGCAGAGCGGGGGATCCAAAAACCATTAGTGCTGTATGAGTACGAACCTTCGCCTTACTGCAAGAAGGTTCGCGAGGTTTGCTGCCTATTGGACATTCCCGTACTCTACAAGCGTAAGACCTGCGAGGAGCGAAGCGACGAGATAACAACACGTTTTATTTACATCCATTCTAACTCGTCGCTTCGCTCGCCACTCGCTCGCTCTCAGCTTGCCCGATCGTTGAACAAGAAATCCCAAAAGCGTCGTCGAGAGGGGGAACCACGCCGTACGTGAAGAAGAGCCGGGGAGGATTTTCTGACGAGGTGAGGAACTGTGAGGAGCGAAGCAACGAGCTGGGAATACGACAGTTGCGCTCAAAATTCAGCTGCGCTATTAGCTTCAGTGTAAACGCTGACGCTCCTATCGCCGCTACGCAATTCTAACTCGTTAACTTCAATCTTCATGCGACTCGCTACGCCCGTCGCAGCTGTTTGAGAAGACTGGACGCCGCACGATGCCCTACTTGGAGGATCCGAACAATCCGTCTATGGAAGGGATGTTCGAGAGCGAAGACATCATCGACTACCTCCTAGAGACGTACTCTCCCGTCAATGACTACGACCCCAAAGCGCTGTGGACCTTCCGGGGGCAATTCGCGGATTTCACGGCCACGATTTCAACCATCGCTCGAGGGCTCGCGGGCGGCAAGATGCAGAGTAACGCCCGAGCCGACAACGGGCTGATGAAGCCGATCGTTCTGTACGCCTACGAGTGCAGCCCGTTCGTGAAGCCCGTCAGGGAGAAGCTCTGCGCGCTGGGCCTTCCCCACGTGCTGGTACCCTGCAGCCGCGGCTCGGAGAATCGAGCCAAACTGGTGCAGCTCAGCGGAGGACAACAATTTCAAGTTCCCCAGATCGACGACCCAAACACCAACGTCGGAGTCCTGGCAGAGGGGGAGAGCATCGTCGAGTATTTGGAGGGAACGTATACGACGACGACATTATAAATAAATGAAATAATTTGCATTTTTGTAATACAATTAACTCTACAGTTGTTGGGCCTGCTTCTTCTTTAGCGCGATCGCTTTGCGTTGCGGTCCGGTCACGGGTTTTGTGGATGAGTCAGAGCCAACGGATCTGGCGGAGAACCGCCCAGGTTTTGATTTCCGGGAGTTCAATTTCTTCTTCCTCGTTGGTTTTCACATCGACGTGAACTGGGGAAGTCACCACTTCGACGGGGTTCTCCTCGTCGTTGCCATTGTAATTTACCTCTTTCTCCACTTCATCCACTTCCTCCTCCACCGCCGCCAGCCTGGACGTCGATAGGAAGAACCCACGGAGATACGAAAATACTATGTCGCCACCCTCGCCGCTCAGACACTGGACGGCGTATGCCTCCACCAAAACGCCACCGAGCATGGCCACTACAAACCACAGCCATTGCGCCCAGTCGTTCGAGGCTAAGTGAATAATTGCGAGCAAGTATCCAAAGAATAGACATCCAACTCCACAAACGCATGCTATTACGGGACCGATAATTTTCAACAGGGAAGGGTGCTTGTGGTTTACATTGACCTCCCAGCGAGCCTGCGACAAGTGTAGTGAAGATCGGGGTTAGAATGCGTATTCTGCTGATTCGTGTCGTCGCTTCGCTCCTCGCAGGCTTCACTCACCCTTTCCTCCTCGGTCATCAAATCCCGATTCAACAATCTCTCCAGCTCCCACCTCTCGATCACGTCCTTGGTGTTCATCATGGCCTCGATCTTGTCGCTTACGCCTTTCTCGTCGACAGCTGAGTGGGTCCTCACCCTACTCGAATCCCTGTCCTCGCCAACTGATACTCTTAACTCGTTGAATTAACCGTGACCCCAAGCAGTAACCTCTTCATCGACCAGAGGATGCCAAGTAAGACGAAGCTCGCGAAGACGTGGCCTACAACGCTCAGAGCTTCATCGTCGTCATTCATCATCTTCGTTCATCATTTTTAAGGCCTGGAACATTGTGAACAACGTGGGCGTTGCACAAAGCACTCGGGTCATCAGAACTTCGGTGTCGTTCAAGGTGTCGCCGTAAACTTTGCTTGCGCGAGAGCTCAAATACGATCTCTTTCTCACGTGTCGGAGGTAAAGGAAATGCGTCGCCTGGAACGAAATCGCTTGCAGGCAACTTATGATGAAGGGGATATTCTCATGGTCAATGTTTTTTGGGAGGAGGGATACGATTGCTGGAAACGACGAAGTAACTCTTGCGAACATTTCGTCGTTATTCATTGTCATATCAACACCGCCCGCTCCAACCTCAATAATGCTCGTTATTGCAGGAATTAGTAGCAGAAGATTTTTCTTCTCGTCGCCTGCGATATAAAGTTAGAACTTCGAGGAGAGAAACAAACTCTTCCTTGCGTCCTTTTGTCCTCACCTTGCTCTCGTGGAACAGCGAAGCTGGCGCGTAGTTGGTGCAGAACGAGGAGAGATAGTAGAGTCCTTTCTCTTGCTGCAACTTCTCGTTGTTGGCGTACGCCTCTGGATTCGCCATGCATTCCTGACGTTCAAGGCTGTAATTCCAAGCCATCCTATCGATCCTGAAGTACATGAAGAAGACAATGAAGATGGCGGTGGCGGCGTTTATGATGACGTCGATTACCACTCCTTCAATTACCTCAAAATCTCGGTTTGCGCTTATTTTTCCAAAGGCCGTGCTTAGTAAGGTGGGCGCGTCAAGGGTCACTCGCGAGATTGGAACGATGGCGACGGTGGCCAGAATTGAAGCGAGCACCTGGCATCTCTCTTTCGTTTTGGCACTGATACGGTTCCCCAGAAAGGGAATAAAATGAAGTTTCACCAAGAACAGCATGAGCAGCTCGAGTGTGACGAAATTGACGATGCCATTCACGTAGCTTGGGAGCTCGAAATCCGTCAAGCAAGCCGGTTGAGGTTGAAAGGGCATAGTAAAGAAGTTCCCGAAGATTAAGAAACTGAGGAACCATTGCGGGTACGGAAGGTTGTTGAACTTCGAGCGGCGAGCGAACGTCTCTTGTGTTAGAAACGGTCGTAGTCTCCTCAAGAATTCGCCGCGCTCCGACTCAACGTGTCGACAAGCCTCTCTTATGTAAATACAGTTCCACCACCGTATCGACCCTGCAGGTGATGGCGGACCAATCGCAAGCGCCTGTGGTATTCGACGTGTTCAAAAACCCTATTGACGTTGCGTTGGCGAACTGAAGGCGGAAATCTCTTGTACGGGGAGAGCACATGAAGACTTGTTTGTCATGAAGAGGGTTATGAGAAGGACCACGATTGATCGGAGTGCAGGGAAGGGCTTCATTGGGGGGATAGGGGCGGCGGTCGGGTGGCGGGGCCGGGCCGGGAGAGTGAAGGAGAAGACGGAGGAGTGTAGAGGCCAGCAAAGATTATCTGAAGAGGATTCTTGAACACTGAGATCGCAAAATAGGGGGGGGAAGCAATGGGGATGGGCTTGTGATTAAGGTAGTGGGGAGGGAAAGTATGAAGAGCGATAGGATGCGGTGGAGTGTGAAAATATCGAAAAATAATTTTAATCAAATCGCTGGAAAATCAGTGTTATGGTTATTTTCAGGTTCATTTTTTGTCTTATTTGGATCTTTGAGACCTTTGAGTACATGATTCCTGTAGTAATTTTTTCCAAAAAAGCTCAAGAATATTGTTTTTTGTTTAAATTTTCATCTTTTTGTGGTTTATTTGATTCAAAATTGGCATATTTGTTATCTTAAATATCCTTAAATTGACAAATATACACAAAACTGACCAAAATAGTCCACAGAACACTGATTTCATTTCCAAAATTCACTTTTTTGGAAATTGTACAATTGAACCAATCGCTCAAGGATCCTTAAATTCTGAATATAACCAACACTGAGCTTTAACATGAAAGGATATTTACGATTTTAATATAGACAAAAATCGATTTTTGTGGGGACGGCTATAAAAGTACGTGAACGATCGCGAACGCAATTAAAATTAATACACTTGACGCTTCATAATCTTGCTCAACTCCTACAAATTATTATGAACCTGAAACCCTAACGTCGTACAGATAAGTCACCTCAAAAAAAAAATCTAAACCGGTTTTGAAACGACGGCGATTTTCTTGCTTTGGCGGGCCATAACAAGAGAGCGCGTGCCACGATTTTCGCAATTATGTGACGGAATGGGAAATGAAGGTGTACTTCGTCACTCGTAACTTCGCAAATGGGAAGGATCGTGTTCCACCGCAAAAATCTTCAACACCTCCGCGTTCTTGCTAATACACAAACGCACTAATAAACAAACGCACAACACACACTAGATTCAGATTCCAATGATTTGTGATTTTCTTAAGCTCTCTCCCCATGTTTCCACTCACGCGTTCAAACTTTCCCAGATGCTCCTGAGCTCTGCAACGTTGCCCTCCTCTGCGGCCTTCTTGATCTTCTCCACCACGGCTTCTACGCCTTCGACGCCGCCCTCCATCTCCTTCTGGAAGTTCGCCGACCGCTTCTCCGCGATGGCCAACACCCCCTCCGGAAGTCCGGCCAACCTGGCGACGTTGATTCCGAAGCTCTTGGGGCACGCTCCTTCACCCAGCTGATACAAGAAGGTGATGTTCTTCTCGTCCCCGTCGGTCACGTGGCACTTCATGTGGCCCAACCTCACATTGGGCTCCTCCTTCCAGTCTTCAAGCAGGCTGTGGTAGTGCGTGGCGAACATCGTGAGGCATTTCGTGTCTTCGACGAGGCTCTTGACGACGGCGTGCGCGAGGGCAGTTCCGTCGAAGGTTGATGTGCCCCTGCCTAGCTCGTCCATGATGACGATGGAGCGGTGGGTGGCTCCCCTCAAGGCGGCCGCTGTCTCGCTGAGCTCGACGAAGAAGGTGGACTGGCCGGCCAGGATTTTGTCAGAGGCGCCCAGCCTGGTGAAGATGCGGTCCATGGGGGTGATGGCGGCGGACTGCGCAGGCACGAAGCACCCGATCTGGGCCAGGATGCTGATCAGGCAGGTCTGCCTCAGCAAAGTGCTCTTTCCTCCCATGTTGGGACCTGACAGGAGGAGCACGCGTTCCTTCTCCTCCCCTCCCAGGGCGAGGTCGTTGGGAACGAAATCGTCGCCGGAGTGTGTGACTTCCACACATGGGTGCCTTCCTCCCTTGATATCAACGCTCGAGGTTCCGGGCCCCTTGCTCTCGAGGATGGTGGCACGGGACCAGCCGGGCTGGCTGGAGACCTCCGAGAGGGCGGAAAGGGCGTCGAGCATTCCGGACACCTGGACAGCAATGCTCCACAGCGGCCTGAAGCTGTCAAACTTTCTGAAGATGGCGGCAAGGCCGCGGGCGCGGCCTTCTACCTCTTGGTCGATGGCCTCGTTGAGCCTGCGACGGGGGGAGGGGGGAGCATTGCGAGTTAGAATTAAGTGACAGGTAGACAACGCGTTCTCTACTTTACAATGAGCAAAGCATGATATTCAACTCGTCGCTTCGCTCGTCGTCTCCACTCCTCATCTCACCTCTCCACGACCTCCTCGACGTCGACGGTGTAGTACTTGTTGACCTGCTTGGCCCCGGAGCCCTTTTTGCCCTTGACTTTGAAGTCGGAGGGCACGCGAACATTCACGGGCAGCTCGATCATGAACTTGTCCTTGCTGTCGTCCTTGATATTGATGTACTTGAACTTCCCCTTGGCGCCAGGGATCTCGTTGCAGTACTGCGCCTCCAGCGCGTAGAGTTGCTGGAGGCAGGCGTCCTTGGCCTCGACGGCCTCGTCGTACTCCTCGTCCATGCCTTGCACGGGGCTGAACTTGCCTTCCTCGGCCTGCGACGAGCGTAGCGAGTCGCATGAAGATTGATGTTAACGAGTTAGAATTGTGTGGCGGTGATAGTGGCGTCGAAATCTAGACTGGAGCTACTAGCGCAGTCGAATGACGAACAGAATCGAAGCATTCCGAGCTCGTCGCTTCGCTCCTCGCAGTTCCTCACCTTCCTGGCGTCGAAGTTGTTGGCGAACCACTTGAGCTTCTCGGTGGTGCTCGGGAAGATGCCTCCGGCTTCCTGCCTCTTGACGAGCTTCTTCAGGAGAGTAGATTTGATGTCGGCGTCGGCGAAGAGGTTGATGACCTTGTCCAAGAACTGGAGGCCCTTGATGAGGTTGTTGAAATCCTTGACCTTCCTCTTGGTGTGGGTCTTGCCCTCGTACAGGACCTGACGATTGGAGGGGTGCGCGCCCTCTCCACCGCCCATGGAGTGAATCCTCGAGAGGAGCCTCTCCACGTCTCCGACCTTCCTCATGAGAGGGCTGGCCTCGGCCATCATGAGAGCGGGCGGCCCAGAAGCGAGTTCCGAGACGGCATCGGCCCTGCGACGAGCGTAGCGAGGAGCGGCGAGGGAAGCGACGAGTTAGTATAAAATGCTCAAAGTAATGGTGACGAGCAGCGAGCCGATTAACACATCCCCAGCGAGGAGCGAAGCGAACACAACGAGTTGAACGAAATTAAGTACAAATCCTCGTCGCTTCGCTCCTCGCTGCTCCTCGCTAGTATAAAATGCTCGTAGTACGATACATGGTTACTCGCACGAATATCACATTCCCAGCTTGTCGCTGCGCAGCTTCGCACCTCCTGGCAATGTCCTCGGACTTGAAAAGCGGCCTGAGCAGCCACCCCCTCAAGAGCCTGCTGCCGTGCGGAGTCTTTGTTCTATTGATTTTGCTCCACAAACTCCCCTTGGCCTTTCCGTCGGTCTGGTTCGCCAAGATCTCCAAGTTCTCGAGGGTGATGCCGTCGAGCTGCATGTGGTCCGTTGTGACGTTGGTCTCGGTGGTGGTCTCTTTTACTCCGTCGAGTTCGGTGAATAGCTGCGGCGGGGGGAGGGGGGAGGGAGGAGTTAGAGTTTAGAATTTAAAATGTATGTTTAGTGCGAGGGATAGGAGCAACAGTGACACATGCGAGGAGCGAGAGCGGTGCCTCATCGTCGCTCGAGCTCCACAACAACGTCGCTCGAACTCCACATCCTCGTCGCTTCGCTCCTCGTTGGGTTTCGTCTCACCTCTTCGCTCATCTGAGACATGGTGTTGTTGCCCTCGACGTTCTCGCTCGTCTCGACCCTGGCGTTGGTGGTCATTGGGGGGACGTACGCCCTGACCTCGGCCATGCTGATGATCTCGAAGTCGACGAGGGAGCGCTGGAGGTAGAAGATGGCAGCGCCCATGGATCCCAGGGCGAGGTTGGCTCCTCCGTCAACGCAGGCCTTGACGACCTTGGGCCACCTGCCTATGCTTTCCTCCTTCTCCTCGCTCTTGCTGCTGCTCAGGAAGTACTTCTTCCTCTTGATTTGACTGACGCAGTCGCTGTGGTCCCACGGGTTGAAGCCGTCCTTCCTGTCGAGCTGCGACGAGCGTAGCGAGGAGCGGCGAGCGAAGCGAACTGTGTTAGAAATGGGTGGCGGTGAACGACGACGACGTTGAGACAGGAGCTACTAGCAGTAGTATCAGCTCGTCGCTTCGCTCCTCGCTGGGCTTCGTCCTCGCAGTGCCTCACCTGGGCGCGGATGGCAGGATCGACGGCGGTGGACTTGGGGAGGCACTCGGACGAGCTGACGGTCTCGACCGGGGCGCCGCCGCAGCTCTGCGTGATCATCGTCCTGAGGTCGGCGCTGCAGGTCGGCTCGACGATGACCTCGCTGGGGCAGGTCGAGGTGAGCAGGGTGTGCAGCCTCGAGCGGAGCTTGTCGTCGGCAAACTGCGACGAGCGTAGCGAGTCGCATGAGGATTGACGATCACGAGTTAGAATTAAGTAACGACTAAAGTAGCGGAAACCCAGCTACTACCAGTATCATCAGCTCGTCGCTTCGCTCCTCATTGGGCTTCGTCCTGGCTGCGCCTCACCTGGCCGAGGGTGATGGTGCCGCGAACGGCATCGACCATGGTCACGCCGTACTCGCAAATGGCCGGAGGGGTGTCGTCGTCGGGGATGATGTTTTCGGCGGCGCTGCTTTCCATCATGATCTCCTTGACCACCAGCAGAGGGCCCTTGTCGGCCTCGCTGCCGAACTACGACGAGAGTAGCGAGTCGCATGAAGATTGGTATTAACGAGTTAGAATTACGTAGCGGCGATAGGAGAGTCAGCGTTTACACTGAAGCTAATAGCGCAGCTGAATTTTGAGCGCAACTGTCGTATTTCCTCCGGCGAGGAGCGAAGCGATGAGTTCATACATATAGACAACGTGGTCTCTACTTTATGAGGAGCGAAGCAAAAAGTTCATAGACCATGAGTCCTCGTTCATAGACAACGTGTTCTCTACGTTACTCGTCGCTTCGCTCCTGTTAGGGTTTTTGAGCGCAACTGTCGTATTCCCAGCTCGTCGCTTCGCTCCTCGCAATTCCTCACCTTGCTGTCCTTGTCGAAGCACCTGTCCGAGTCGAGGAAGCAGAAAGTCCTGGTTCCCACCGTCGTGACGGCACAGACCTCCCTGTTGACCACACTGGGCTTCTTCTTCCCCTTGGGGGTCTTGTCCTTCCTTATCTTGAGCTGTGCGGGGGTTTCAGTCTGCTCGACGCGGGCCACCTTGTAGCCCGCCGCGACGAGCTTGGCGCACACGGTGCCGTAGGCGGCCTCGGGGCTGCCCGCGTGGGCCTCCCCGCCCTTCATGTGTGAGAAGCCCAGCACCTTGACTGCAATGTCCGAGTCCATGTGGAACATCTCGTAGAACTTTCCGGTCTTGAAGAGGAGCACGGTGTCGAAGTACTGAGCCTTGATCTCCCACCACTGCTGCTTGGCAGCGGTAATCTTTGATTTACCCCCCATCACCTTCTCGATCGCCTGTGGGGTCCACTTCAAGGTCCTCTTGTTGTAGCCGGGTTGGCCGAACCTGCGAGGGAGCGTGGATAAATGATTAGTTTGTTTGTTTGTTGTCAATCGAGCAGAATTGACTTCTTACCTAACGCCCTGAGCGTCCATCAAATTCTCCTTCCAAAGGAAGGGCAGGTGGTTGTGCACGTGGCTGCCCATGGGGTTGACCTCTCCGTCGACCCACTTGATGAGCTGGTCCTTGGAGCTAGTGGGGGCGGGGGAAGGCGCCCTGCCCGCAGCGGGGGTCACGGCCAAAGGGGCGGAAGGGGCGGAAGGAGTCGAAACTATCTCCGTCAGCTTGAACTGCGAGAGGGGGTTGTTCAGCTTGGAGCTAGTGGAGCCAGGGGTCTTGGGAGAAGGCTCGTAGTCCGGAGAGAACGAAACCTTGGAGTTCATGTTCACGGGCGCCTTCTTGGCCTTCTTCTTGGAAGAAAAACCCTTGTCCTTGGCCTTCCCGAGCCTTCGTTTCTTGGGGCTGCCGGAGTCGTCCTCGGAGTCCTCATCGAAAACGTCAGCGTCGGCCTCTGCGACGAGTGGCGAGCGAAGCGAGCCGAGGAGCGAAGCGACGAGTTAGTATAACTTGCTTCTAGTATCGTTACTCGCGTAATCGTCGTATTTGCAGCTTCTCACCAGAGGCATCGTCGTCGACCATCCAGTCGTCGATGTCGTCCTCGCTCTCAGACGACTCGTCGCCCTTGAAGTCGTCCTCGGAGTCCTCCTCCTCCATGGCGTCGGAGAACTCATTCTCATCGTCGTCCGCGTCAGCGTTGCTGGCGGCGGACTGAGGCTTCTTGGCCTTGCGTGCCTTCTTGGTTTTGCAAACCTGTAACGAGCGGCGAGCGAAGCGAGCCGACGACGAAGTCCGAGGCGGAGAGCGAAGCGACGAGTTAGTTTAGAATGTTCAATCGTTAATGCGAGGAGCGAAGCGACGAGTTGTATAGCGCCTTCAATCTCGGAGCGACATACGATGAATTCTATTACTCGCTCTGAGTTCTAGTTCCGTCGTTTTCATAATCTCGTCGCTCCGCCCCTCGCTAGAATAGAATGTTCATTTGTTAATACTCGTCGCTTCGCTCCTCGTACTCGCGCTAGTATCGTATTCGTTTCTCGTCGCTTCACTCCTCGTTCCTTCGTACCTTCCACTCGGCCTCGCCAAAGTCCACGACTTCCTTGTTCCCGTCGTCGTACTCGACCCTGAACTTGGAGCCCTTCACGCTCTCAGTCACGTCGCAGGCAAAGTACTCCGCGTCGTCCGGGAAGTAGATCTCCACCCTCTCCCCGAGCGAGGGGAGAGGAGGCGATTGGGGGGCGGTTTTGACCTCCTTCTTAACGGGGACGGGGGGCTTTGAGGAGGCACCAGGCTTCGAAGAGGTGGCGGAGGGGATAGAGCTCGCGGGCTTGGCCGCCTTTGCCGAGAAGAAGCTGAAGAGGCTCGATTGAGGCATGGCGGGGGGAAAAAAGACGGGGGGGAGATGTGGTTTTTGGGGTTATTGGACGCTTGCTAAGGGTGGTTAGAGGTTTGATATGGTCACTTGATAGCTCGTGCGATAATTGAATGCTGGTGAGAGGGTTCTGATTACGACAAAAACTGATTAAGTTATCTGTTGATCTTTTCTGCCTAGAAAAAATTGTCATCGATTGGTGTGATTCCTGTGCTACACGAACCGAGTCACCGACCTAACCTACCTACGATACTATTCTTCGCTGAGGCCTAGAACTACTAAAAGAGTTCCAACTAGCTTAAATTAATCAATACAAGAGCTTGCGTTTTTTGGCGGCGAGGATTACGATGGACACCAAAACCCCCCCCAATATGGATACCAAAATGGACCACAGCGAGTTCCAGGACGACGACGACGAGTTCCTGAAGAGTCTGCGTATGCTGCGCGGTCAGATCGACGACGAGAAAATGGATACGTCGTCCCTGAATCCCTTCACTCCTTCCAAGTCTCTCGCTCGCTCGCCCACTGCGTCCATCGACCCTGACGCCGCCCGCGTTACCGCTGAGAACCTGATGCTTTCTTCCAAGGTAAGCGATATTCCAGAACCTTAACCGCATTCCCAACAATCACTAACCTGGCAACTTTCCCAGGTCGAGAAGCTCTCTAGCGAGTTGTCCACTGCGAAGGCGTCCGTGGTGACGCTGAAGCAGAAGGTCCAAAAGGCTTCGAGGTGAGTCCTGAGTAAAGCGTTCGATTTTCGTCCGTTGGTCCCCCAAACGATACCCCCATTTCTAACCCCCTAACCCCCTCTCCACCACCAGCTCCCCCAAGCGAGGCAACAAAACCCCCACCCCAACCCACAAAACCCCCACCCAAACCCCCACCCCCCTCTCTCCCAACTCTTCTTCCCTGCCCAACCCACCAAACTCCTCAAAAATCATGAACAAGCTGCGGTCGGAGAAGAACGCCCTGCTGAAACAGGTGGATACTGTCGAGGTGGAGAGAAACAAGGCCTCCTCGGCCCTCTCGGAGGCGCAGAAGAAGTGGAGCGCGGAGAAGGTGAGAAGCTGCGAGGAGCGAAGCGACGAGCATTAAAGTACATTCTAAACTAACTCGTCGCTTTGCTCCTCACTACGTTAACGCTCTTGGCTACGCTCGTCGTAGGCCTCGCTGGAGAAGCGGCTCTCGGAGGCTGTAACTCGCTGCGACAGGAGTGAGGCCATGAGCGCTTCGATCGGCAAGCGAGACGCCGAGTTCGCAGCGCATGTACTAACAGAGGGTGGTATAATAATTTAATACCCCACATTGCAAACGGAACCCGTTTTTCTTCCGGAAAATCCGAATTTTAGCCTAAACCTGACAATCTCGTTCCAACCC
>BLQM01000252.1:33336-54286 GCA_012489335.1 Triparma laevis f. inornata
TGCGAGGAGCGAAGCGACGAGCATTAAAGTACATTCTAAACTAACTCGTCGCTTTGCTCCTCACTACGTTAACGCTCTTGGCTACGCTCGTCGTAGGCCTCGCTGGAGAAGCGGCTCTCGGAGGCTGTAACTCGCTGCGACAGGAGTGAGGCCATGAGCGCTTCGATCGGCAAGCGAGACGCCGAGTTCGCAGCGCAGTTGAACAAGGTCCGCGAGGACTTTGAGGTCGAGAGGGACGGGCTCCGCAGGAGCATCGCGAGCATCACCGCCGCGAACGAGAACTCGAAAAGGCTGAAGAAGGAGAGTGCAGGTACGAAGCCGCGAGGAGTGAAGCGACGAGCTGGAAATTCGACAATTGCGGTCGTAATTCGTTTGTGCTTGTAGCTTTAGTGTCAACGTGGACGCCGATTTCGTTGTTACGAAGTTCTAACTCATAAACGCCAATCTTCTTGCGACTCGCTACGCTCGTCGCAGAGGCCAGGGACGCCGCCATGGCCAATTTGTTCAAGATCAAGAGCCAGAGCGAGGAGAACTTTAATAGGGCCGTGGCCGCGGAGGGGAAGTGCAAGGTTTTGTTGGAGGTGAGAATCCGACGAGCGGCGAGCGAAGCGAGCCTTGTTAGAGAATCTATTAATTAATTTATCGTTCGGCCCGCCTACACATCCTCGCTTCGCTCGGCCTCGTCTCTATTAATCTACGAATTAATTTACCGTTCGGTCCACCTGCACATCCTTGCTTCGCTCGGATCAAATACCGAGTAATAATGTGGACTGTAAAATCAATTAAACTTCTTCTTTCTAACTCCGAACCCGAACCCTCACCCACACAGGAGAGGAGAAAGGTATCCGGACAGGCCACGCAGAGCATGCAGAAGGAGCTCAAGAGGTTGAAGGAGGACAACGAGGAGGTCGGGGAGGAACTGAAGCAGGCCATGGGCGAGGTGGAGAGGCTCCGGGCGGAAGTTAACAAGGTGAGAAACTGCGAGGAGCGAAGCGACGAGCTGGAAATGCGTTAATTCCATTCGTTATGAGGCTCCATGAGGAGCGAAGCGACGAGCATGAAGAACATTATAAACTAGCGAGGAGCGGAGCGACGAGATAACGAAGGCGTCATTAATACAACGAGGAGGCTCTTCGAAAACGCCGCTTGAAACTACGAGAACTCGTCGGCTCTTCGAAAACGCAGCTCATATTGAAACTCCTCGTTCAACTCCCCCCTCCCCTCCCCGGCTCGCTTCGCTCGCCGCTCCTCGCATTAAGAATATTATAAACAAACTCATCGCCTCGGTCCTCGCTACGCTAATGCTCCTCGCTTCGCTCGTCGCAGAACGAAAGTGTCGGCAAAACCTCCGCGGCTACCTCCGCGGCGCTCCAGGGCGAGGTAGAGAAGGTGAGAAGGCACGAACCTTAACTTTTGTGCTGGCAATTCCGCTCCGCTGATAGCCTTAGACTCAACGCTTAAGTCGAAATCGTCGCGAAGTAATTCTAACTCGTCAATGTCAATCTTCATGCGACTCGCTTCGCTCGTCGCAGCTGAAGGCGAAGGACGACGGCAACAAGTTCGAGCACGAAAAGCTCAAGAAGGAGGTTCTGATTGGCAAGAAGCAGCTGCAAAAGGAGATGCTTCGTCTCAACAAGATTGTCAAGGAGAAGGAAGACAAGATTGGCACCGTTCAGAGAGGTGAGAAACTGATAATGCGCCGTTTTGCCGTTATAAGCGAACTGCGCAAGTAGCGTCAGTCCCAACGTCGACGCCGCTTTCGTAGTTTCTTGTTTCTAACTCGTTTTTCATCTATCCTAATGCTCCTCGCTACGCTCGTCGCAGAGCTCGAGGGGGTCATGGAGGCCATGGAGGCCGGAGTCAAGGTGGAGGACGAGTTGAAGGCCGAGCTGGAGAAGCTCAAGGAACTCAAGGAGGGAGAGGAGGAGGAGGGAGGAGGGGAGGCGCCGAATTGAAGGTCGAGCTGGAGAAGGCCAAGAAGGAACTGGAGGACGCTGCAGAGTTGAAGGAGGAGCTGGAATTGGCGACCGCCGAAGTTTCGAAATTGAGGAAGGGGGTGGAAGAGGCCAAGGCCAAGGCGGGAGAGGCGGCGGGGGAAGTTTCGAAATTGAGGAAAGAGGTGGAGGAGGCCAAGGCCAAGGCGGGAGAAGCGATGGGTACCATCGTGAGGCTGGGGAGGGAGGTGGACGAGGCCAAAAGCTTGAAGGATGTTGGAGCGGACAACGCAGCGGATGTTGCGGAGTTGAAGGAGGAGCTTGAATTGGCTACGGCGGAAGTGGCCAAGCTGAGGAAAGAAATTCAAGGCAAAAGTGAGGGCGACGGCGTGGAGCTGAAGGAGGCCAAGGAAAAGCTAGAAAAAGCGATCGTCGACGTTGCCATGTTGAGAACAGAAGCGGAGGCCAAGGACAGCGCTGCTGGCGTGGAAGTCGCCGAAGTGAAGGAGGAGCTCGAATTGGCGACGGCCGAAGTAGTCAAGCTGAGAAAAGAAATCGAAGCCCTCAAAATTGGCGCTTCTTTTTTTGGTACGGAAGTCACCGAAGTGAAGGAGGAGCTCGAATTGGCAACGGCCGAAGTGGCCAAGCTGAGGAAAGAAAGCGAAGCCAACAAAAGCAACGTAACCCAACTCAAACAGGCGTCCTCCACTATCGACGAGCTGACGACGGCTGGCGAGAAGATGCAGGGGGAGTGTAAGGTGCTCGAGGAGGACATGGCCGAACTGAAGGACGAGCTCGAATGCGCAACGTCCGAGACGTTGAAGCTCCGAAAGAAGTTAGGCGAGGGGATGGGGGGCGGTGGCGCTGGTTTGGAGCTGGCGAGTGCGAAGGCGGAGAATGTTAGGCTGAAAGCGGAAGTTGACGAGCTTAAGAAAGGGAGGCCGAAAAGTAGAGGCGGCGGCGGCGGTCTGGAACTCGCGAGCGCGAAGGCGGAGAATGTCAGGTTGAAAGCTGAAATCGAAGAGCTCAAGAAACAAGCCCCGAAAAGTGACGGCGGCGGTCTGGAACTCGCGAGCGCGAAGGCGGAGAACACGAGGCTGAAGGCCGAAGCCAAAGCCGCAACGCAACTCAAAGAGGAATTGAGAAAACTCACAGAGACCGTGAGATCCAACGAGGCGGCGTCCGAGAAGGCCATAAAAGAAATCTCCGACGACTTGACCGAGACTAGGGAGGAACTTCTCCAGGCCGAGGACTACGTCGCAAGCCAGAAGGAGGAGATCGGCAAGTTGAAGGCCGCGATGAAGGGGGCGGAGGAGGAGGGGGGGGGGAGCAGAGCAAGCAGGACAAGGAGGCCGAAATGAAGAAGAAGATCCAGGCCCGTAAACAAGGGAAGCGCGCAGCTCCCGCCACGAAAGCGGAACCCGTGTCGAAGCGGCAGACGCGCGCTAGCAAGAAATAATATTTAGTTTTTATTATATTTCGAATAACAAAAATCTTGCATTTCTATATGTTTACTTTTCTCCCTCTCGTCTCGTCTCTCTTCCTACTCTCTTATTAAATTCTCTTCTTCTTCTTCTTCTTCTCTTAAACGGCCCACAACCGCTCACATAACAACACACCCACACCCCCCCCCCCCCATCCTCCTCTCGTACCTCTCCAAATACAAAAGCTGCTTATTATTAATCGCCCCCCTCCTGTTCTTCCTAATAAAATCAACCGCAACAATAGGATCCAAACCCCCAAACTCAATCAAAGCCAAAGCCACTAACACAGGAGCCCTACCCAAACCCGCCACGCAGTGCACCGCGATAGCGGAAGCGGGCTTAGTGGTTATCATCCTATCTTTAACAAGTTTTAACCACGAATCAATGACCTCCTCCGGTGGACTAGTCCCATCATCATACGCCATATCCCACAGCTTAACTCCCGCGCTCTCCAAATCTGTGGGGGAGTAGGTGGGGGAGCAGACGCGGACGATGTCGGTTACGTTGTGTTTTTTTAGTTCTTTGATGTAAAGGTGGAGGTTTTGGGGGCGGGGGCAGTCCATTATTAGGAAGGTTAGGCCGGAGCGGGAGACTAAGGTGGGCTTGGAGCCGATGCGGGCGGTGGTGGTGGCGGGAGGGTCGGTGGAGGCAGGGGGTGGGGTGGTTGTGGTTGTGGTGGAGGAGGCGGGAGGGGGAGGGAGGGTGGAGGACATAGTGTTGGTGTGTTGAGGTTGTGAGGAGGAAGTTTTCTATGAAGGTTACAGGTGAGTGTGGGTAGCAATATATATACTGAGGGCTGCAGTGAAGTGAATTGAATGCGCGTTCAGTGAATAAGATAATAAATTTGTGTGGTAACTCGCGCACAACAATTACCGTAACATCATTAAAATAATATCTACGGTTCTCTGCACTAACACATCGCCATGGATACTCTCAGCTCTCACCTGTGTGCTAATGCTATTAACAATGCCTAATCGTCCAACGTCGTCGTTGTACTAACTAATTCTATTAAACTATGCCTATGTGCTCGTTTCGTGCGCCTAACTGCTTTGTTCAGTTGAACTGTTCAGTTGTAAATCCAGCAAACAATGTCAGCGTGCGAAAGGCCGGCCGACCGAAACTTTCCAAGTGATTTAAACAACTTAGAGCGTGCTGAATAAATCAGCCGAAAGCAGTTTTGAGCAGCTGGAAGCTAATTTAGCAGCGTCAACGTTGCGTGGAGTGTGTAGCGAGCGGTGCTGAGGAGAATTTCGAACGCTAAAAAATGGAATTTTTCGTGCCAAAAAATCTGAGAAATCGTTGCGTAGCCATTTCTTATCGCCTCAACCTCCCGCAACCTCATGGCATTCTCATACCCCACAACTTCGAAGAGGGTGACTGGCGTCCGGGGTAAGCATCCGTAGAATAAATACAATGACGATTCGTTCGAGTGCGTACGGGGCCTCGTCTTTTGTTTTCGGAGATCAATTTGAGTATTAAAACAAGCGCAGTTTCATCTCAAAACTACTACTACTACTCGATGGTCCTACCACCGCCACCAAAAACCACCCTTGCCATACCCCCCTCACCCCCTCCCTTCACCCCACCCTCACCCCACCCCCTCCTTCAGGCTACGTCCCCAAACAGATCAGCGGCGGTGGTTCCGCCTCCGCCGTCTCCGCCTCTCTTAACCTCCCCGGCACCCGCAAAAAGTCCTCCTCCTCCTTTAATGTCACCCCCTACTCCATGTTTTTCCTCCTCCTCTACTCCTTCGTCCTCTTCTTCGTAATCACTACAATCGGACAACCTTACCGTGACTTCCTCCTTCGAGCTGAAGAATCTGGTTTAGACGTAATGGAAGATTCAGCTTTACTCCGCGCCGAAGCAGTGCATAAGTTCAAAGATATTAGTGATGCGGATAGGATTAATACGGATAAATTGAGTGGGTGGTTTTCGTGGGTTGGGATGGAGACAGAGGAGTATGAGGAGGCGAAGAAGAAGGAGAAGGAGCAGGTGAGAGGAAGATTTCATCAATACGAAGCATAGCTACGCATGACCACCTTAACCACCTCAACCAGCTCTAACTCGTCCCCCCTCTCCTCCTCCGCTCCTCCACTACCCAGTCCGTCCTCGACGCCCTCCCCAAGAAGGAGCGCGTCCCCGGCAAGCACATGCCATCCTTCTGGCCCCTCCTCTTCTTCGGCCTGACCTGCTCTCTCCACGCCCTCTGGTCCCTCATGCAGGTCTGGCGCGTCGGCTTCAACTGCGTAATAAATTACGTCGAAGTCGACATAGCAGACTGCGAGATCGACGAGGAGACTGACAAATACGTCAACGCTCCGACTCACCTCCGTGTCAGCCCTGCCGCGGGGCCTGACGTGCTCGTTGACTGCGAGGTTATGGAGGGGTTGGGTTGCACGTTTGAGTACCACCGTAGGCGTTATATCTGGAACCCTGAAGATTTAGAATGGGAGAAAGTTCGCAACAGAACCGATATGTCCCTCTCCCTCTTCTCCCGCTGGAAGGGCTTCAAAGACGAGGTAAGAAGGAGAAAACTTGCGAGCGCCATGATTATTCGGGCGCCGTACACTACGCTCCTCCTACTAACCTACATTATAAACTAACTCCCCCCTCCCCTCTCCCCTCCTCGGACCGTTTCGTCCTCGTAGGAAACCAAAGAGCGCGCCCGAATCCGCTTCGGCGAGAACATGTTCAACGTTCGCCAACCCACCTTCCAGGACCTGTACAAGAAGCAGCTCCTCTCCCCCCTCTGCGTGTTTCAGCTGTTTTCGGTCCTCTTGTGGTGCTTGGATGAGTACTGGCAGTATTCGCTCTTCACTCTTTTTATGATTTTGATGTTCGAGGTGCGAACGCCGTCTCGGAGCGAACGGCGACTCGCAGGGAATGCGAATTTTTTATTCGTGATCGTAATTGAAGACCGCTGCTATCTGTGAAGTGCGGCGACCGATCTTGTAAATCACGAACAAGGACAAGGAGAATAACATGATATTGAGACGCGGAGTGAAACACGACGCTCCGAGTTGAATAACACGATATTGAGACGCTGAGCGACGAGTTGGAGGAGACTCCACTTCTTGCTGGGAATGCGAATTTCTTGATCGTATTGGCTACGCTACTAGTTTTAGTGGGGCGCCGCTTTCATCGCTACACTATTCTAACTCGTCAATGCTCGTCGCTACGCTCGTCGCAGGGGACTGTTGTTTGGCAGAGGCTCAAGTCCCTTGGGGCGCTCAAGGGGATGGGGAACAAGATCAGGGACGTTTATGTTTTCAGGGGAGGGGAATGGGCGATGACTACGACCGATTTGCTCTTGCCCGGAGACATCATGAGTTTGAAAAAGATCAAGGAGGCGGGGGGAGAAGGTGAGGGGGTGGGAGGACGAAGCCCAGCGAGGAGCGAATGACTCCATTGCATCGCTTCGAATACTGCTAGTAGCAACATTTTCAACGTTGCCTCGTCGCTATCTTCGCTACTCGTTTCTAACACGGCTCGCTTCGCTCGCCGCCCCCCGCTCCCCGCTACGTTCGTCGCAGTCGTTCCTGCGGATCTCCTCTTGCTGAACGGGAGCGGAGTCGTGAGCGAGGCGAGCCTCACGGGAGAGAGCGTGCCGCAGATGAAGGAGAGGCTCGCGGAATTCAAGGAGGGCGAGAACCTCAGCATCAAGGCCAAGCACAAGAACCACATTCTGTACGCGGGAACGACCATGCTCCTCGCCAAGGGAGGGGAAGAAAACGCCGTGGAAAACATCCCCAACCCCCCGGACGGCGGAAGCACGTGCTTCGTCCTTCGCACCGGCTTCACTTCCGCCCAGGGCAAGCTCGTCAGGATGATCGAGGGCAGCCAGGAGAAGGTGAGCATTTGGAATGCGGTAATTCCGCGAGTAACGATGCTAGAAGCATGTGATACTAGCGAGGAGCAGCGAGGAGCGAAGGATTTGTGATTGATTTCGTTCAACGAGGAGCGAAGTGACGACGACACGACGACGATAAGCTGGGAATGCGTTAATCGGCTCGCCGACTCGCTTCGCTCGCCGCTCGTAATGATACTAGAAGCAAGTTATACTAACCCACCCCCTCCCTCCTCGCCTCGGACTTCGTCCTCGGCTCGTTTCGCTCGCCCCCCCACAGGTCAAGGGCCACGAGGTCGAAACAGCGCTCCTCCTCCTCATGCTCTTCTTCTTCGCCTGCGCCTCCTCCGGCTACGTGCTGAAGAAGGGCATGGAGAACCAGGACAGGAGCCAGTACGAGCTGCTCCTGCACTGCATCCTGATCATCACCAGCGTCATCCCGCCGGAGCTGCCCATGCAGACGGCGCTGGCCGTCAACAACAGCCTCATGACGCTCATGAAGATGCAGGTCTTCTGCACCGAGCCCTTCAGGGTTCCCATCGCCGGAAAGATCGACTCGTGCCTCTTCGACAAGACCGGCACTTTGACCACCGACGAGCTCGTCGCCGTCGGAGTCCTCGAGAGCTTCGACAAGAAGCTCTCAGAGGACAAGGAGCTCACCCCCATGACCAAGCTAGAGTCATCCGCAGGCCTCGTCCTCTCGGGCTGCAACAGCCTCATCTTCATCGACGGAGAGGTCGCGGGAGACCCGCTAGAGTCGGCCGCCCTTAAGGCCATGAGGTGGGAGGTCGACGACTCCGGAAAGGTGAAGCCCAAGGCGAAGACGGAGAAGAGGGACGCAGGCAAAGTCTTCACGGTGGAGGTGAGAAAGAGAAACTGCGAGGAGCGAAGCGACGAGCTACGAATACGACAATCACGCGAGTAACTAAGCAAGTTATATACCAACTCGTCGTTTCGCTCCTCGGCTCGTCACATTCACAGGGCGCCAAAATCCAGAACATCGAGATCCTGCACCGCCACCACTTCTCGTCCAAACTGCAGAGAATGTGCGCCATCGTCAAGGACGGCAGCGGCAACTACTACGTCGTGGTCAAGGGCAGCCCCGAGGCAATCGGCGAGAGGGTGTCGAACAAGCACGTTAGTTACGACGCCAAGTCCATGAAGATGGCCAAGAAGGGTTTGAGGGTGATTGGTTTGGGATACAAGAAGATCTCGAGCGACGACGTCGAGAGGTGAGTAGTTTTGTAGTGACCTGGCCGCCACAATATTATCATGCTATCATGCTTCTTCCTAACTACCCCCCCCTCCCCCCACAGCTTCACCAAGGATAGGAGCCTGTGCGAGTGTAACCTCACCTTCGCGGGGTTCATCGCCTTCACCTGCAGGGTGAGGAAGGACACCAAGGCCGTCCTCGAGCAGCTCAGGGGAGGAGGTGAGGAACTGCGAGGAGCGAAGCGACGAGCTATAATAATAACCATAAACTAACTCATCGCTTCGCTCCACACCTCGTTAATGCTCCTCACTACGCTCGTCGCAGGAATGTCCGTGGCCATGGTCACCGGAGACAACCTCCTCACGGCCGCCCACGTCGCCAAGGAGGTCGCCATCTGCAACATGGACGCGAACATCTTGATCTTGGAGGTGGACGAGAAGCGTGGCGACATGTACTGGAAGAGCTACGAGACCGACGAGAGGGTCGTGGAGTACGAGGCGGCCAGCGTCCCGACGCTGAACAAGAGTGGAAAGGAGCTGTGTGTCACGGGAAAAATCCTGGAGAAGGCGTACGAGTACGATGCCAAGACGAAGGACGTGCTGTGGCACTTCAAGATTTTTGCCCGCATGAGCCCCGACGCGAAGGAGGTGAGAGACAGCGAGGACGAAACCCAGCGAGGAGCGAAGCGACGAGAATGTGTCGCTCTTGCTCCTACTCCTCGCATTAAGAACACTCCCCTCCTCGGCTCGCTAATGCTCCTCGCTACGCTCGTCACAGACCGTGATCGAGAACTTGCACGGCGTCGGGCACCTCTGCCTCATGTGCGGAGACGGAGCCAACGATGTCGGAGCGCTGAAGCAGGCGGACGTCGGCGTCGCTCTCTTGAGCGGGTGAGGCACTGCGAGGAGCGAAGCGACGAGCTGGGAATACGATAATTACGGGCGACGAGCTGGGAATACGACAATTACTTCTTCGCTCCTCGCATTAAGAACACGACAATTACGCGCTCCTCACATTAAGGGCATTCTAAACTAACTCCCCCTGCTTCGCTCCTTCCTTCCTCGGCTCGCTTCTCTCGCCGCAGCTTCGGCGACTTGAACGTCGACAAGGGCGAAGACGGAACCAAGAAGGCTGCCGGCGGTAACAACCCCACGGCGATGATTTCGGCGCAGGAATTGGAGCGCATTAAGGCCCTGCCGATCAAGGAGATCAAGGGCAAGATCAGGGAGATGGGCACGGACCCCGACAAGTTCGCCATCACGGACAAGTCGGAGCTCGTGCAGCTCTACAGGAAGACCGCGATCCAGTCGGCGGTGGTGTTGCACGACAAGAAGAACGCGGCGGACATGAAGAAGCAGAAGATGGAGGAGGCCAAGAAAACACAGAAGGAAAAAATGGCCGAGAAGCAGCAGAAGATGATGGAAAGGGTGGCCGAGCTGGAAGCGCAGGGGGAAAGTTGGGCGCAGTTCAAGGCCATGAAGGAGTTCATGGGCAAGGAGATGGAGGAGGCCAACAAGAAGAAGGCCGAAATGCGAAAGAACGGGGGGGTGGCCAACAGTGCCGCAAGGATGGCCGCTCAGGTGAAGCGAGCGTAGCGAGCCGAGGAGCGAAGCGACGAGGATGCGGAACGGCGAGAATGTGTCGCTCTTGCTCTTGCTCCTGCTCCTGCTCCGAGCATCTACTACTCGCATTAAGAAAATTCTAAACTAACTCGTCGCTTCGCTCCTCACTTTGGCTTCGTCCTCGGCTCGCTTCGCTCTTTCGCTCGCCTCTCCTCACAGTTCGAGGACATGGACATGGAGGACGGAGGACTCCCCACCGTCAAGATCGGCGATGCGTCTGTTGCGGCGCCGTTCACTTCGAAGATGCCCAGCATTAGGTCGTGCGTGGACATCATCCGCCAGGGAAGGTGCACTTTGGTCACCAGCGTGCAGCAGTACCAGATCCTCGCGCTCAACTGCCTCATCAGTAGCTACTCGCTCTCCGTCCTGTATTTGGACGGGGTGAAATACGGAGACACCCAGATGACGGCCATGGGGATTTTGATGAGCGTCGCCTTCATGAGCGTCAGTAGGAGTAAGCCGTTGGCGAAGCTCAGGTGAGGCTCTGCGAGGACGAAGCCCAGCGAGGAGCGAAGCAACGAGTTGCATATCTTGCTCCACTCCTCGTAAAGTAGAGAACACGTTGCCTATGAACTCGTCGCTTCGCTCCTCGCTGGGAGTACAATATTTATGGCCGTAATGAGTCTCCATGAGGACTCCATGAGGAGCGAAGCGACGAGCATTAAGAATATTCTAAACTAACTCGTCGTCGCTTCGCTCCTCCGCTCCTCCGCTCCTCGCTACGCTCGCCGCAGCCCGGTCAGACCGCTCAATTCGATCTTCCATCCCAGCCTGTTCCTTTCGCTGCTCGGGCAGTTCTCGGTCCACCTCGCTGTCATGTACTGGGCCGTGAACAGCGCCAAGGAGCACCTCCCCGACGACTACGAAGTCAATCTTGACGGCGAGTTCAAGCCCGGGCTGGTCAACACCGTCGTGTTTTTGGTCTCGAACGTTCAGCAGGTGACGGTCTTCGTCGTCAACTTGAAGGGCAGGCCTTTCATGAACGGATTGACAGAGAATCGCCCATTGTTGTACAGCTTGGCGGCGACCTTCATCTTGGTCTTCATGTTCGCGAGCGAGAGCATGCCGGGCTTGAACAAGTACTTCCAGCTGGTTCCGTTTCCTACGGAGGAGTACCGCAACTGGATGCTTACGGTGTTGGGTTGCAACGTCGCCGTTACATTCTGCTGGGACAGGCTCATGCAGTTCATTTTCGCACCCAAGATTCTGTTCGCGAGTATGGAGGGCACCACAGTTAGAGATGTCGTGAGCTTGCTGAGGACGGTGGGCATGATCGGCGGCGGATTGTACATGCTTCTGGGGGACGATAGTCAGTGGGAGGAAATGATGCTGGAGGAGGGAAGGTACGACGAGCTGGGGTTAAATGTGAGTGATTACAACGGGACGAACGCGACCGATTTGGGTATGGGGGTGGATGCGGGGGTTTTAGGGGGAGTTTTAGGAGGAGATATTAATCCGGTAGGAGCAGAATTATAAATTGTGATCTTTATTTTGGTTTATTAAATCGTTGAGGAGGTTTTGTTTTTTAATACATTTAACGCTCTCCAGCCCCCTCAACCCCAAACATTTCCCTTATACTCATACTACCCCTCCGCCTATTCAATTTATCATCGTCAACCCTCCCTTTCGTCTTTTTGTACTTGACCCTGAACTCGAACAGGATGAAATCATTCGGCGCGCGCTCTATCCAGCCGTCCGTGAACCATGCCGGCTTCTCCTCCTCCAATTTATCCCAACGGTTCAACGTCCACGGCTTTACCAGCTCGTCAGCCCACCTAGAAAGCACATCTGGCCGGAGCTGAAGGCGTGGGGGGAGGCCGCCAAGGCCAAGAAGATGGCGAAAGAGTTGTTGGCTGATGAGGAGAGGAACAAGTCATCTGGGAAGGCGTTCGGGAAGGGGGGGGCGGTTAAGAGCGGGGTTTTGGATGGGGGAGGGAAGGGGAAGAAGAATTGAGGAGGGAGGTTGGAAATTTAACGGAGGAAGAAATTGTTAGCGTGTTTGGATTTGCAATTAACATTACACTTTGAACGACCCTCGTTGCTGCATCTCTCTTTTGAACTCCTGCACGTCAATATAAACGTTTCCTTTCTTCACCCCGCCCGGCGCAACCTTGTTGTTCTTCTTCCGATTTACCAAACCCCCGATAAAGCTCTTGCGACCACCACTCTCTTCAATAGGTGACCAATACTCTCTCGTGATTTCAAATATTGTGTATTTCATCATGTCGTCTCCCTCCAAAAGACCCTTTTAGTTGACTGACCAGCACTCTCAAAACTGAAGAATGTCCCCGGCAAGAGCAGCCACCCTGTCCATATCCACCTCCTTCCCGTTGCGCCTGAACTTCTCCTGTACCTCGTTGGTATAACCCATTTGCTGCTTGGCAACCATGTCCAACACACTCACACGCATAACCGAGGAAAACTTCAGATCAGCCTGCTGCGCCTTCGTCCACTCGCACGTGTCCTCGGTGAGCTCTTTGATGATGTGGACGCCTTGGGACGTAGCTCCCACCCTGTCCTGGAAACCTCCCAGAAGCGCTACCGAAGTAGTGTACTGCAGACCTCTCGTGCCGTTGAGGTCGTTCCATACTTCGCTAATCTTCGCATCCTTGAGTTCGGCCTTCTCTGCGTAAGTGTCGAGCAGCCAAAGTTCTGCAAACAACGTTACTGCCGATGCAGGAGCGATGTCAATGTTTTTGATGAAATTCTGCAGAGAGCACCACAAGCGAACGAAAACGACGTCTATTGTTAGAATAACGAAACCCTTCACACGCTTTCTCGCCCCCCCCCACCCCCTCCGCTCCTCGTGCTGCCTCACCTCTTTCCTCCTCTCGTCGATGACGGCCTCCTTCCGAAAGCGATCGTAGAGCAGGGCGCCTATCTCAAAGAAAAGCTTGTCCGCTTGGCTGCCGACCTTCTTCTTCTTCTTCTTCTTCTTAAATCCCTTGGTACTAGTTTTCGAGTCAAGTCCGGACTTTGAGGCCAGCCCCGTCACGCCAGTGCCCTGCGACCCGTCAATAGCCCCATCGTTCCGGCCTTCGCCAACCTCGACCTAAGCCGAGAAAGTCAACAACGTCTGCCCAAATTGGATCCTTGAAGGACTATCATCCTCTTGCTGAGAATAAGCATAAGCTTCTTCGCGGTAGAGTGGGGGTTGGAAGGTGCATCGTCTCGAATTCTGCGGGATTTTCAAGATAACCGGGTTAGTAAAATTGCACCAGAGCAACCGCCCGTTTGCACCTCCCACTCACACGCTCACCTTCCATCTCGACGGACTCCACTCCAATTATAATCTCGCCCTCGTCCTCGCTCCCCTCAACCTTTTTCAAGCGAAGAGCGAGCTCGCACTACTTCATCTGTTCAATGTAAGGTGAGCCTGAAACGTTGTGTGTTAGTCTGAAGTGTTTGATAATTCAACAGTAGCAGGTTTACGTTGGGTTAAACACACCCTCTTTGCTAGCCACTCGAGCCGAACGTATCAGCATTCCCTTGGGGTTAAAACAACGGGTTGAAGACTGTTGGGTTGATTGTTTGCAGTCAAAACCCTTCAATTCTGAAACCATTTGACAGATTGAGGGCGGGTCAGCGCTCACCTTCATCGTAGATGGTTTTGTACTTATAATTTGATCAATAATTTCGGATTTAACTACTTCGGGACGAATTAGTTGGATCTTCCAGACACCTTCCATTTTTGTGTTGTGTTGTTTTGTTGGAAAACCAGTTTAATTCATCGCCATCCGCACATGGTGCACGCATCCCTGCTCGCGTTTGCGTTGATTTGCGGGTTATCTACAGTAAACGCCAGCCGGGAGGTAAGTTTTTGGACAATAAATGTTAGCCTGGCGCCAGCGGGCCGATACCTTACAACCCTAACAGCGGAATGTAGAGTATCGGGCCTAGAGAAGCCCCGGCGAAGAAGTCGACGGGATCAAGATAGGCGGCGGCGTTGAAAGTGTCGGGGTAATAGTTCATGATTGAAAACCCCCACGCAAACGCGTCCTAACCCTTTGCAAACCCTGTGACAGGGAAAGGAAGTTCGACCGAGCCTTGGATGTGGATCTGAGAGGGACTCGTTCCCCCGTGATTCCCTGTTCGAACACCCCAACGGGGATCGGACGAGGACATGGACTGAATACATCCCCAAGACCTACAACGCCTCGACACCGGCTCCACTATTGATATACTTCCACGGGCAGTTCGGCAATGGACATTCAACTGCTCAAAAACTGCCCTTTGCGAAAATTGCATCTATTCCGCTAATCACGGCGTACCCACAGGGTATCGACGATGCTGAAGACTCAGACTGCGGGACCGGTTGGAACGTAGGAGGTGAGAACAGTGGAGCGTGTTTTAAATCGGTGCCCTGCTAAATTCTAACATTCTCCTCGCTTCGCTCCTCTCGTCGCTCCTCTCCTCGCTTCGCTCCGCAGTGATGGGGCATGACGCTGAGACGTGCAATTCCGCGGCCTTCTCGCAGACGTGCTGCTACAAAACCTGTCGCGCGCAAGGTCTTTGTTCTGGGGACGGAAAGAACGCCAACTGTGGTTGGTCGACCTGCTTGGACGACTCGGCGTTTTTGATGGAGGTGATTTCTACGCTGGGAGAGGAGCTGTGTATCGACCTCAACTCCGTCCATCTAGCAGGAGGCAGCAACGGAGGTATGTTCACGCACGACGCGTACGCGCAGCACCCCAACGTCTTCCGTTCCGTGAATCCCGTCTACGGCTTACCTTTAAAGAACCACATAGACGTGCCTGAGAAGCTGGTCGATACTTCAATCTATCATTTTCATGATCGCAGCGATGGCGTAATTCCCGCAGATGGAGGCTTCGCCGGAGGTTGGGAGTACGAGTCGGCGGACGATGTTTTAGCAACATGGGCACAGCTGCACGGGTGTGATGATTCACAGACAAGATTCGTCACCCCTCACGACGGTGGCAGTCGCAACGCCGAGTGTTTCGAGCACGCAAACTGCGAAACCGGGCAGAAAATCGTCAAGTGCATGTACGATGGGAACCATGGGGATTGGCCAGACCGAGGACAGTTGTTGTTGTGGTTGAACGGGTTGCTGGATAAATAAAATTGCACAAAAATAAATAAAGCTAAAAGCGTTTGAAGATATTAAATCACAGAACTTTCAATATTCCTATTTCCAATATCAGAGCCTGGTCGAAGCGCTGCGCCATTCGTCGTTCCTCGGCGTACGACTTGGGAAACGGCACCAATCTTTTGTCGAAGCACATTTCCTCCTGCACCATCTTCGCCGTAGGAACGATCATCATGTCGGTTTTGATGTCGCCTCCATTCCCCTTGCCCCCCGGTCCGCCGTCGCACTCGGTTGTCTTCTTCTCCCATCCCTGCAAGCGTAGCGAGCGTGTGTGAGAACGCGGAAAATTGAACGAGTGTGCGTAAATCGCTTCTCATCTCACCTTCTGCGGCTGTACTTCGACCCTTCTCACCCCCCCCTCCTTCATCCCCTCCACCCCTACAATGAACGTCTCCACCACATTAGTCCGCGTCTGCACGCTACTAACCTGGTACTCAAAGAATGAGTTGGTTTTCTCGTTATCCTCCAAACCGTAACCGTCGCTGAAAACGACAGTACCTTCACCGCTGAGGCCGTCGTAACTACGCTTCCCTGCTTTTAAAACTTTGAACTTTACTTGAATCGTTGAACCAGACGAAACAGAAGAACCAGTACCCTCTTCGAGATCCACGTACTTGATTCCGTTAACGGTGGCCACTTTAATGTCAGCCATCGAGGCTCTCTCAATTGCGATCTTCGCCTCTTGCAATGCCTCGCATTCGTCGATTGTTTTGCAATTTGGTTTTTCCTTCTTCGCGGAGAGGGATGGAGGGGGGGAGACACCCTTTACCAGCGCCGACGAGGGTTGAGAGGGGAGGAGGACGACGAGGGGAGCGAGGAGGGCGAAGCTGCGTCGGTCGAGCTGCGCCGATGCGGCTCTACATTTGGGGCTTGGTTTGGAGTGGAATGAGAGTGCGAGTGCGGTAGTGGATGCACATGCTAGGGCTAAGAGGATCATTATCGCCACGTTTTTCATCGTGTGTGTGGATTTAAGCTTCGTAGAAGTCACAATGTCCTTCGGAAGTTCTCAAGGATTTTGATAGATTTTCACCTCCCTCTTTTTCGATTAACCATCTCCCTACGACCGCTATGAATATGCCCACCACCCTACTGCTTCTGTGTATAGTAGCATCAGCCATAGCTTGCTCCAAAGCTCTTAATATTCCGTCTACCCCCGCAACGGCAGCTCCTCGGTTGTCGACGACATGGCGATCTATCTCGACCTCTTCGCCGCGCCGATCCTTTCTCTCGTCGTCGCTCGTGCTACCCCTCAGCCTCATCCCCACCGTTGCGCCCGCCGCCGTAACCGAACCGAGACAGCAACAGAACCTCCAGGACTACTCAGACTTCACGAAAACCAAGTCAGGATGGAGCTACAAAGACGCCACCTCTGGAAAGGGAGGTACTCAAGCCTCTAAAGGCGATCGAGTCGTATTTGATTGGTCAGGCTATACGATCGGTTACTTCGGTAGACCTTTCCAAGCGAAAGGTGGACCTCAAGGAGGTGCATTCGACAAGGATCTCGATTACGAACGAACAGTCCTAGGTAGTGGTTCAAAAATCGCGGCCATCGAAGAAGCCCTCATAGGAATGTCAGCTGGACAGGTTCGACAGGTTATCGTACCGTACGGAGATTTATCTTATCCTGAGTTTGGGGATTCTAATCATGAGAAGGTTGGACCGAAACCTGCTACGTTTAGCGGTTTGAGAGCGCTTAATTTCGTACTCGAGAATAAGGTGAGGTTTCGTGACGCTAATATATTTACTTCCGTAAAACTGTACGCTCACTATATAATAATTGCTTATGAGCGCAGGCGGGCACGATTGACAGAACTTTGTTGATTAATTTGAAGTGTATTAGGGTTGATAAGAAGAGTGGGAGTGGGTTCACGGTGGAGCGGTGATGTTAGGGTTGTAAGGGTTAGGATTATGACACGAAGATCTTAAAAACCTGCTTTTTTTTAATGATCAAAAGATTTTGTTCTACTTTTTTGATGATTTTCGTTTTTGTTTAGTATGGTTATTTTGTGTAAAATTTACAGTTATCCCTTCCCCCTAGACGTTGTCGTCGTCTTCGCTCTCCCCTCTCGACCTGCCCATTAGAGGGATCTCCTCCTGCTTCAGCCGCCGCTCTTGCTGGTTCGCGATGGAAACATAGTACAGCAACCCCACGCACATTATGATGAGGCCGGATGCCGCTCCGAGGACGATGCTGAGGTTGCGAGCATGTTAGAGTGAAGTGTGTGGGGTGTGCGGGGAAGGGGTCTCACTTGGCCTCAAACTCACCTGAGGTTGTTCGCCCTCGAAGGAACCCGCTCCGAGTCGTCAATGTACTCCACGTCGCTGTGGGGTTTTCTCCCGTCGATGAAATACCCCAGGCCGAACAAGACGAAGTCGAAGACTCCGTGGAGGATGAAGGAAGGCTTGATCATTCCCCACACGCCCTTGAAATGGGCGAGGAGGCTGTTGTTTCTGCGGCGGCGGCGAGCGAAACGAGCAAAGGAGCGAAGCGACGAGTTAGTATAGAATGGTTCTTAATGCTCGTTGCTTCTCTCCTCGCTTACCTGCGGTTGCTTTGGTGCTGAAAGCCAGAGGAGATGCCGTCGAAGTCGGACCTCTCAATGTCCTCTTGAATGACGAACACCGACATGATCGCGGAAGTTAGGACGTGAATCGGCATGAAGAAGCGAATGAAGAGAGTCGCTAGTTTGGGGTCATCTGCCTCCTGTGACGGGGGGGGGAAGTCTCACGACGTTAGTAATTAAAATTAATTTCTAGTACCACATTCACGTTCTTCGTACCTTACGCATTATCGCCAGCAGGAGATTCTCCGCAGTGCTAAATCCAATCGCCACACACACGAAGTAGGTAGTGCAAGCTGATGCCCTACGGTACTTGGATACGTTCGATATCTCGTTAGCCGGGAAAGGTGATGGTAGACGTGTCATAACTACTCCGTAGTACTTGGTCGCTTCTTCGCATAACGATGCAACCAAGAAACTGAAGAGGAACATGGTGACGATGTGGTTGATGACGGATCCCGTTCCGCCGCCGAAGAAATAGTCGTTAAGGTTCTCGAGCCAACGGTGGAGAACCGTTTCGATTATCAAACTTATCGGGGAAGCTACGAAAAAACCAACCATAAAAAGCTTAATAATAGCATCCAAACTAATATCAAACCTCTGCCTCCTCCAGTAAATCATGTAAAGCAGCACCACAGGTTGGAGGAATACGACTCCTATAAGTATTAAAGTGTATTTCTTTATTTTCGTAACGATAATACCGATGAGAACGGCGGTGAACATTAAGACGAGGAGGATCTTGGAGCATTGGGAGGCGGCTATGAAGTGACGGCGAGGGGAGCTGGAGCAGCGAGCGTGTTAGAGTTGATTTTGTGAACGTGTGTGGGATGTGTGGGGGAAGGCCGACTCGTCGCTCAGCGTCCTCGCTGGTTCGTACGATATTGATATTTCCGTTTTTTCGTAATTCGTCTTGCCCAACATATCTTCGGTTTCGCCTACTTCTCCAGCCACTAACACGCCTTCGAATTCGCCGCTCCTTACGCGTAGCGACTCTACTAGCAGCATGAGGCGTGTCATTCTCACCTATCATTATTCCTTCTAAGATAAAAGTGTTTCTTCTGAAAACTCGAGAAATTCTCATGCGTGAAAAAATCAATCAAAGTCGCGCTAGTACTAACTGATTTCGGGAAAATTGTTTGAGGTGATTCGGAGGATAATGAAGATTTTGTAGCGAGTGTTGTTGGCGATGTTTGAGCTGAGCTCGTCGAGGTTGATTTAGTTAGGTGGTGTGCGACGTGTCGAGCTGTCTCCGAGCGAAGCGAGTTGCAAGAAGATTGACGTTAACTTACGTTAGAATTGCGTAGCGAAGAAAGAGGCTTGTGCGTGTCTGACCAACGCTGATTATGCGGCAGCCGAAGTACTCGCGCTAGTATCGTATTAACAACTCGTCGCTGAGACTCCTCGTGTCTTCGTACCTTCTTGCGCTAAAGCGCATATACCAAGAGGATTACAATAAAACCCAAACCTGCTCAGAAAGTTATTCCTTACACTCGGGCTCGGAGTGTCGTTGCAGTTGGAGTCGTCGCGGGGGACGATGCAGGTGAAGAGACCGTGGGAGAAGGATTCGTAGAGGGCTTTGGCGATGTGGTTTGAGGAGGCGTACTTGCGGAGGGTGGGGGTGGTGGAGGGGTTTTCGAAGGCTGTTTGGGGAGGTGGTTGGGGTTGGTGAGTGGTGTGAATTAAGTTGTAATTGTAGGATATCGTTTGCTCACCTTCGAGGATCGCGGCTCGTCTTAGTCTCCGCATAAAAAAGAGAAAACATAGAATCCCAATCCCCGCCAACTGCCTAACAACCGTACTTATCAACGGTAAATCAACCAAAATCAACACCACAGCCACTGTCATAATGACAACGTTTATAACAATGAGCTTTCTGCCCGCCATTTTGTTGCCGGTTACGAGGGTGTGGGTGCGACCTTCGAGGAGGAGGGGGCAGAAGATTGAACAGCCTATAGATTCGACTTCGTGGGTTGAGGAGATTGAGGAGGACCAGCCGTTGTAGGATTTGCAGAAGGGGTTTGTTTCGACGTCGCTGTGGGGGTGAGGGGGTGGAGGGAGGGGGGAGGTGAGTACAATTGTGTCGGGGGGCGCAGGGCAGCAAAGCGACGTCAGACAGAGGCTCACCGTTCTTCTATCTCGAAGGGGAGGAGGACCACCGCTGAGCGTGGAGGGGATAGGGAGAAGGAAACAGATCGTTTGGTCCGCGGAGTTGAGGGTGTGCGGTCGGCGGAGGAGGGCATTTGGCCAATTTATTTGGGCCGACTTTGGCCGGAGGGGACTTCGAATTGTGTTTGTTCTTGTGTGTGTGAAGGGGTTGAGAACTTGGGGTGTGTGGTGGAGGTTGGGTAGGTTTAGGGCTCACGGTGTGGGAAGTTTGAAGGTGTTAGGGGAAGTGGGGGGAGAGTGGAGGCGAAAATCGAAAATTTCATTCTTGATTTTGATTTGCTCCTTCTGTCTGGCAAGTGAACTTCGAAACGACGCACGAATAAGGGAAAAAAAAAATAAGCCAGTTAAAAATAAATCAAACTCCAACTTTCTATTTAGAAGTCGTCCCAACCTCCATCTAACCTAGCGAATGGATCCTCCTTCCCGCCCAACTTCTTGATCTCAACCTTTTCCTTCTTAACCTTCAACCCTCCGCTCTTCTTCGCGGGAACTTTAAGTCCTCCCGTTCTACTCGAGACCGTTTTCACTGGTTGAGCGTTCCCTCCGAAGGATGAGAAGAAATCGGAGTCACCTCCTCCCATGCTTCCACCCATGCTTCCTCCTCCTCCCATACTCCCCCCTCCTCCACCCAAAGACAACCCCTTAACGCCCCCCTGCACTCTACCCGGACTCATCCCACTCTTAACAACCGGCGGCTGCACCGTCTTAACCGGTTCAACGAAGTCGTTCCCGAAAAGGTCATCGTCGTCGTCGTCGCTCCATCCTCCCACTCCTGCGTCGTTGTCGTCGTTGTCCCAGTTGACGTTTACGGGGGGGACGGACGGAGCTGGAGCTGTTGTGCGGATGGATGGTTGTGCTTGTACTGGAGGGTTGTACTGTTGTTGTTGTTGCTGCTGTTGATACTGTTGTTGTTGTTGCTGCTGCACAGGTTGTTTAACGCCTCCGCCTCCCGCAGCACTGACAGCCCAATTCCCAATCGCCCCCCCAACCGCCCCTCCCAAACTTGCCCCCAACCC
>BLQM01000252.1:54757-76142 GCA_012489335.1 Triparma laevis f. inornata
TGATACTGTTGTTGTTGTTGCTGCTGCACAGGTTGTTTAACGCCTCCGCCTCCCGCAGCACTGACAGCCCAATTCCCAATCGCCCCCCCAACCGCCCCTACCCAAACTTCCGACCCCAACCCCCCCCAACATTCTCCGCCCCTCCCTCCCCTTCCTCCTTCTTCCTCTCCTCACTCTTCTCCCTCAATATCCCCGCAAAATAATCAAAACTCTTAAAAGCCTCCCCCCTAACCACCCCACTCGCATCAACCAACAACGGACAAATAACCGGCAAAACCCGAACCCCAATCTCACCATCATTAAACAAACCCCTACAAGCCGTCAAAGCCTTCAAACTACTAACCCTGCAAAAAACGAAAGGATCAGACAACCCACGAGCGAAACTAGGGAATATCAACTTCTGCCTAGCGTTAACGCTCAGCTTTGACGCTATTTTACCGATGAATATAACCGTGTTCGTGCGGATCGAAGGTTCAGGATCCGCCTGTAACCTAACCAAATACCTGCGGCGAGCGAAGCGAGCGTGTTAGTGGCGATAACGAAACTCGTCGCTTCGCTCCTCATGGAGACTAATTACGACCATAATTGTCGCAGTGCCTCACCTTGCCAACTTCTCTAAATTACTAGCAGTCAAATTCTCAACCAACGGCATCGCGCTCTTAAGCGTCAGCTCTCTTAAAGGGGCGGAGGAGTCGGTGAAGCCTGAGCAGATGGGATCGAAGATTTGGTTGATTATTTTTTTCTCGATTTTAGGAACTGCGACGAGCGAAGCGAGCCGAGTTAGAACTGCGTAGCGACGAAAGTGGCTTGATCATTTAGACTAAAGCTACGTCGCTCCGCCTCATTACTCCCGTAATTATAATATTCCCAGCTCGTCGCTTCGCTCCTCGTGACTTTGTACCTAACGAACCGATCCATTTTAACATTAAACCTCGTACGGCGCGGTCGTTCACCGCAAAGAGAGGTTGCAGTAGCGTTGACACTGAGTTGTGGTTGTAATTAGAAAATGTTTATTAATGTAGAACGTTCTCAATGAATTTCATTCATTTCAATATTCTCAATATTCTCACCTTGCTTATTAAACTCCTCTCCACTCAACAACGCCGCGGACTGAAAAACAGGCTCCAAACAAGTTATAACAACCCTCCTCCCCTCCTCGTCCATAGGACCCTGTCGTCCTAAAATCTGACGCACATCGTTAACCATAATAGGCAGTAACCTATACTTCGCAATATTCTCCGGAATTTCACCTGAGACAATTTTGGGTTGGCAGGAGTTGTAGAACGCGACCTTTTCGGTGAAGGAGAGGGTGGGGAGGAGGGATATTTGTTCCATTGTTTTTACGAGGCCTTTTTGGAAGAGGGGGCATTTTAGAACGTAGGCGAATGAGGCGCGTGTGTTTATGTCTGCGACGAGCGTAGCGACGTCGCACGAACGATTGTTGTTCACGTATTAGAATTGAGTAGCGATGAAAGCGGTGTTTATGTTGACACTAGAACTAGCAGCATAGCCAAATTACGACCACGAATAAGCATTTATATGTGGGGATCGGATCGTCGTTCAATTATTTTTCGTTTTTCGTACCTTGCATCTTAGCTAAAACACTGTGCAACTCCTTAGGCACATTCCTCCCCGTCCCCGCCTTCGGATCGCTATACAACTTCCTAATCAATACGCTCAAACTAAACGCGTCAATCCCTCCCCCCCCCTGCCTAATAATCCCCTGAAGGTTCGAATTCTTCCTCTCCGGACTTCTATAAGAGTCGTCTACGAGGTTCTCGTTGGTGCGGAAGGTGGAGTTGGGACCATGGTTGGGGTCGATAAGGGTGGTTATGTAGTAGTCGAAGAGCTTGAATTCACCTAATGGGGTCACGTAGACTGAGGAGAGGGTCACGTTACCGTGGCAGAGGTTGCAGGATTTCGTTATGAAGTGGAGGGCGTTGAGGAGGCTGAAGCGAGCGTGAATAATGTTATTGTTAGAATTTACTTGGAATGTTCGTCGTTTTGCTCCGAACCGCTCTCCAGCGCTCGAACACCCTCTCTTCTCACCTATAAACACCAAACAAAATCTGCTGCTCACTCCCATTCGCCGGCAACGTCTTCATATACTCTTCCAACGGCGTAACCCTCTCAGTGATAATAATAAAATCCCCTTGATTCGGCGATTCCTTCTGCGTGTCAGTGAACGCGATGACTTTTAATAAATTAGGGTGGAGGAGTTTGGGGGAGTGGGTGAAGTGGTTTAGGGCGAGGGAGAGTTGGGGGGGGGGAGGGTGGATTTTGTGCATTTGAAGATTGTGACGTCTTTGGAGGAGGTGGAGGCGGCGGCGTTTTGGAGGTCAGAGGTTGAGGAGGAGGTGGAGTGGCCGGAAAAGGCGCTGCGAGTTGGCGGAAGGAAAGAGGGAGAGTTAGGGAGGTGTATTGCGGTGTGGTGACGAGATGCGTCGTTGCTGAGAAGCGCTGAGGAGCGCGTGGTGTCTCTCCGCTTCTTACCGGAAGGGTATCCACGGCGGCGGCTGGACTTCGGGATGGACGACGGTTTGGCCGTCGCCCTTTTCCTCGGTTTTTTTATCAAGTGCGAACGGCAGGCCTCCTAGCGATCCAGCGGAGCCGGTGAGCCAACCGAACATCGCGGCTCGAGTGTGGGGTCTGTGGTTCAGGAGACGAGGAAGCGTAATACAGCCACAAATATTTTACCAGGCGGTTCTGCTCATGGACGAAGTTGATTTTCGCTCGCGTGCGGTCACTAGACAAAATCAAACCCAAAAGTCAGCAGCTCTATCGCGTACCTACCCAGTATCTCCTAAAACGCACATCGATAGTCCTGGAGACTCCCGTTTTCTATCAGTTTGAGGCCTAAAGTTGTCTGAGCCCGATTTCCTCGCAACCCCTTTCACGACAACTGTCACTCCTCCATCCAAGATAGACATGTCCGGCGACGAGGACCAACTACCGGACGTCCTCGATGAGATCTGTCCTGCTGATGACCCCCCTCCCGGTAAGACGAAGAAAAAGGGCCCTAAATCGCCGATCCCAAAACCTCCCTCCAGAGCCTCCTCGGGCTCCTCGCCGTCCCACACCTCCACTTCCACTTCCTCCTCAACAAACAGGACCCTCTACATCAGCAACACCACCAACAACAACTCCACATCCCGACACGGCTCCCGCGTCAAAGCCCGCCCCGTCCAACGAAACGTCAAACGAAATGTCATAATAACTAACAGCAACACCCTCCCCTCCCCCCACCCCCCCCCTCCCTCCCCCGTCAAATCTCCTTCGATCAATTCACCCCCTGGCCACAAATCTGGTCCCACCTCCAGTCGATCGGTTGGTGCAGGAAAAATTATTTGGACGCGAGCAAGTATTATCAGGCACCGAATGGGAAGGAGAGGATGGAGGGAGGGATTAAGGGAGTGGATTGGACGGATGATTTGGTTGATGTTAAGAGATTTGCTAAGGTTACGTTGAATTGGAGGTGAGCTGAGGATGGCGCCGAGGCGAACGTGTGTGGATTAAAAAAAAAAGACCATACTAAACTAACTCGTCGCTTCGCTCCTTGCCACTCCTGCAGCCTCCGCGACGACCTCGCCTCAATAACCCCCCCCTTCAACGCTATAAACTCCGGTCAACTTCCCCCCTCCCCTCCTCCCTCCCCGCCTCCCCAACTGATTCCACTACCTTCCCAACCTCCAACCTCCACGTTCACAACCTCTTCCAATCCTCCACTAAAACCAAAGCCTCCTCTACATTAAGTCCTCAAAGGAAATTCATGCTAGCGGTATACGACGACAACATCCAAGACGAGTTCGCCGACGAAGACGACGAGGATGAACCCAACGGAGAAACTATGAACTCTCTCACCCCCATGACGCCACCTAACAAAAACAGCGGAAGTCCGAGGTCACCTGCTAATGGTATGACTTCTCCGAAAAACGTAGGTATTACATCACGTAAAGTTAACGACGCTGCTGAAGAAATGAAAGTCGAAGTCAAGGAAGACAAAGAACAAGGTGAGAAAGTGGGAGGAGTGAACGACGACAACGAGGAGCGAAGCGACGTGCTGTCAACGCATGGTTATTCATTCTAGCGAGGAGCGAAGTGACCGTTCCTCGTACTCCTCGCTGACTACGCATGATTATTCACCGCAACTAACATTGCTCGCTTCGCTCGCTGCTCCCCCCTCCCCCCGTCGCAGGTTTTGGTGGAGAAGTTGAGGCTGATTAGGAGTAGGTGTAAGGTGGATGTTTATGCGGGGAGGAAGTTGGAGAGCGAGTATAGGATTGAGGAGAGGGGGAGGGAGAAGAGCGAGAAGATTAAGAAGGAGAGAGGTGAGATGAAAAAAAGACTACAATTCTCTCCCGATCCAATTCTAACGTAGGAGCGCGCAGAAACAACGTGGAGAGAGTTAGGGTTACAGGGTCACCACCCAATGGAAATCGCCTCTACCCCAGTAAAAGCCTTCAACAAAGCAACCAACTATCTCCCCATATCCCGCCTAACCACGATAAACCGCATCAACAGCACCCGCTACTCCTTCAAAATCTTCGCGCTCCCCTCCCAAATCCCTAACTCCGGCAACGGTGCCTTCATAACGCTCGAGAAAGTCGAAACAATTAAAGACGTTGATTACGTGTATACGGGACAGAAGGAGCAAGTGGGGGTTTTCGATTCGTTCGTGAATAAGGTGCCGGGGGTGGAGGAGAAGGTAAGAAGCTGCGTGGAGCGAAGCGACGAGCTATAGTAAGCACATTATATTAACTCGTCGCTTCGCTCCTCGGACTTCGTCCTCGGCTCCTTGCTACGCTCGTCGCAGGATCGCACCCCGCTTCGCTCGTTGCATAAGGAGGAAATAGAATATAAGTCGAGGTTCCCAACGCGACGTTCGATTCATGCGCCGTCGGAAACGGCTGCATCGACCTCGGCCGCTACGCTCCCTTCATAAAAAATCCCGCCAACCTATCTACATTTTCTCCTGCAAGGACTTCCTCTTCGACTCCACGCCAAGTGAATGGGTCTTTGACGCGAAAAAACACAATTTCAATAAAGGCGCAGGCCTCGAAATTCAAAAATTAGACTTAACAACATATCACACTGGCGACCCCTTCTGGGAGGCGTGCACCGAAATCGCCATGTACGTCAACGAAGTAGGGCTCTACCTAAACTCACTAAAAACGTCATGCCCGAGGACCAGGCGGGAAGGCACCACCGCGTGCACTATCATTTTTTTGGAATGAGACGGAAATGGGAGCTTTTAGGGTTGGAGAGACGAAGGAAATGTTGACGGATTACGGGGAAGACTACGAGTCGATTAGGGATGTTAAAGGGTGTTCCAAGAAAGGTGAGGGTTAAGTTGTTTTTTCATGAGTGTAACCCGAAGACAGTTCTAACACTATCTCCCTCCCCCCCCTCACAGACCTCGAAAGAAAAGCAAAAAAATCACTAAAACCAACATCCTCGAAAAAGCAATCCCCCGACAAGTGAAGAAACTAACCGACCAGCACGCGAACTACAAGACCCTAGTCTTCGACGACGTGGTCAACCTAGTCACGTTCTTATACTACCGCATCTTCACCCCCTTGACTCTAATCGCGGCTATAGATCGCATACATTTTGATGAAGCCGAGCTCTGGTCGAGGCTGAACGAGGCTTTGGAGAAGTGGAAGATCAAAGTCGCGAGCTCAGCGCAGTACGGGGCGCTGTTTAAGATGAGCTGGGTCTGCGACGAGATATTGAAGAGGCTGGATAAGCTCGTTACGGACGGAGTGAAGAGCGGGTTTGGCGGCGGAGGGATCGGGGCAGCGAGAGCGTTAGGGGGGGGGGGGAGGAGGTTCGGAGATGAAACACGTCGACGAAGAGAGTGTAGCGAGGACGGATTTCAAGGGAGTAGCGATGTTCTGCGTGGGGGAGACTGTGCTTGTTAGGGGTTACGACTTGCAGAGGCGAATGACAAAGAAGTTCTCCCAACTCATGGCCGACTACGTAGGCTACGCCTTCGAAGAAATGAGGTGAGACGCAGCGAGGAGCGAAGCGACGAGCTGGGAACGCGTTAATTCCGTTCGTTATGAGGCTCCATGAGAAAGAAGCGACGATTTAAGTAGAGAACGCGTTTCCAATGAACTTGGAGCGAAGCAACGGGTGAAGTAGAGAACGTGTTATCTATGTACTCGGAGCGAAACAACGAGTAACTTAGAGACGTGTTGTCTATGAACTCGTCGCTTCGCTCCTCGCTGAGAATGCGTCAATTCCGTTCGTCACTCGACTGCGCGCTAGTAGCTCCAGTCTAGATATCGACGCCAGTATCACCGCTACGCAATTCTTCTAACTCAATAACGCCAATCTTAATGCGACTCGCTTCGCTCGTCGCAGCCCCGCTCTAAGCAAACAGGAGAAAGATCGCCTCCTCAAATTTATCTTCGACTCCGCCGTAGACACCGCCGAACTGATAAAATTCTCCGCCTCAAACACCAAAAGAAAATCCGGCCTCCAAGCCCTAACCTTCAAGGAAACAATGAACAAGAGCGTCCCTGACCTCGTCCCCGACTTTAACTCCGTTAAAACAAAACAAGAAGGAACCTGCCTAAACGGCCTCAACCCTAAATTAACCAACCACATCGACATGAAGTATTTGACAATGGATCCTAATTCTAATGCTGTGTTGAAGGCGCGTGGAGGCGACGATACTGTATCATCGTATAAGGTTGGTAATTCAGTTGCGTTTTTGTGGGTTAAACCAAGCGTTAATATTAAAGGTGTTGACATTATACCCGTAACAGTCGACAGTTGTAAATTCTACGAAATAGACACAGACTACTACATCCAAGTGCAAATATATCCCGTAGTAGTACATTTTTGAAGGTTATTAATTGGGAGGAGGGGGAGGAAAAATTGGAGGAGGGGGAGAGGGAGAGTATTGTTTATAGGGTTGGGTTGGTGAAATTTACCAATAATTAGGTGTAAAAGGTATGGAAAGAGTGAAGATAAAACAAGAGTGTGTTTGGTATTTAAATGGATCGTTATTTCTTAATTCTTAAAATCTCCCGAAACGCGCAAAAACCTAACAAAGATTGTTAATCCTTCCCATCCAAAAAATCAGCAACTTTCAACCCCACTCCCACAACCCCACCTGCAACACCCCCCACGATAACACCAGGTAATCTCCCCCTCGTGATTAAAGTGGGTACGGAGAAAAGAGTTATAGCAGAACCGACAAGTAGGCTAGGATATTTTTCACGGATGACGGGAAGACGGGTGGAAGCGTAAGAGAGTTGAGTGTAGAGGGGACGGAGGCGGGAGACGAACTGTGGGGGAGGGAGTTAGAGGTGAAGGTGGCAGTGATGAGCGAACGCGGATACGTGTTTGTAGCGAACGAAATTATGTTGATGTTGAGAATGGAGCGAGGGTAGTGAGCGGCAGCGAGCAGCAAGCGGTGGCGAGAAACGTAAACCGACGTTGAGAATGTCGCTGCGGAACGGTAGCCGTGTAATGAACGAACGGGGTAATACATTCCCAGCTCGAAAGCAATGCCGTTGAGATTGAGGGGATGGGGGGGGAGGGAATTTATTTGCGATGGCGGAGGAGACTGACGGAGAGAGTGCATCATGCACTTGAGCGGCGACGTGGAAGTCTGAGTCAATTTTTCAACGAAACACATTCATAAAACCCGACTCTTAATCAACACAACACAGCATATACCTTCCGATATCACATTAGCATACGGTGAGTGGTGAACTTACTCCTTCGGAAGCGGGTCTGATCGCTCCGTTCTCGATTGATGCTAAACCGCCATTTATTCCTTCCCTGGTTGTTTTCACGAACGATAGGAGGTGTTCTGATACGGACATAGTATGAAGGAGAAGCAGGTCGTTTAGAGAGAATGGGGAGGGACGAGGGGGGGAGAATTTGGGCGTTTTAGATTGGGATTTAGCAGGAGCCTTCCCACTGGACTGAACGTGCGATTACTCGTTTCACACTCATTTTTACGTACTAAGACGTTACTATTTCTACTATCGTAGTCATCTTATCCCCGACACAACCCTCCACCTCCCTCATCCCACGTTATACAAAGAAATCCACCCCATCCCTCCTCGAAATCTTCGCGCCGCTCTCCTCAAATGTCTGCTCCTCAACCTCGTCGTTCCCTCGGTGATGGTCCAATCCGTTCCATCTCCTCTACCCCTCACAACCTCCCCTCCCCTCCTCTATCAACCAACACAACCCGTCAAAGCGTTGAATCAAAAGTAGACTCCTCCTCCTCCGGTGATCCGCTCTCAGGTTTATTAGACGATTTACCACCCAACGATGAGAAATCGGTTAACGGTTCTAGTCCAATTAAATCGTTGTTGACGAGTTCGAATTCGGGGAGTAGGCCACCACCTCCTTCTGCTATAGGTGAGAAAATTTTCGAGAGAAACGTAAACGACGGAGAGGGAGGGTCACTCATTCTGCTCGTCGTCGCTGTGAAAGTCTTGCGCGATAGTTCCCAGAAATATTATGCTGCTAGATTCTAGCTCGTACAATCTAATCCAGATAACGTAACGAAAATTTACTTCTCATCGGTCGCGCTGAACGTTCTGCTCGCGTCTTGTTCGTTAACCTCGTGGCCGTTCCGTGCTGAAGTCCAGCCAGGCGATGGACTATTTCTTCAATAGCGCCACCAAAACCACTTATTTTCGGCGATAGCAACTCAGTCTCAACGCTCCCCTCACTTCTTTAATCACCCCCCATTTCTAACGATTCCTCCTTCCTCCAGTCCCTCGCCCGTCCGACGATCCCTCCTCAATCCTTTCCTCCCTCTTCTCCCTCTTCTCTCAACGTCAACACCAAAGTCTAATCGATATAACCTCCGAAATCGTTAAATCTCAAAGATATAAAACAACAGTACGAACTCTTATATCCTTAAACGGTCCAACACCTTCTGAAGCTACTTTTGAGAATGGTGATGGAGATGTTGATATAATAATGATAGTAATATGGTACGACGAAATTGATGGAGCGATTTGAGAGAGATTTGAGAGAGATTTACGTGCGAGCGTGATGATGTATTTATTTATTTTTTAAAACCCCATTGATCGATCTGATTACGGCGACGTCCCGGTTTAGGCTTACACGTGAGAGGAGCGTCATGCAGAGCTGTTCTATTGCGGCGGCAATAATGCGACTGAGAGCACACCGTCAATCTTCGCCGTCAACTTCGAACTCTAACACGCCTCTCGCTCTCTTCGCTCTCTTCGCTTCAATAGGTACGACGGAATTGACGGAACGATTTGATTGACAAGTGCTCGATGCTGATATATTTAAAAACAGAATCGGAGGGTCTGATCAAAACGACTCCCATGTGCACAAACGAAAGAGGAGCGTGATGCGGAGACGTCCAGAGCTTTCCATAGCGGCGGCTATAATGCGACTTCGAGCACACCCACAACGTCAATCCCCTCGCCATTTCCGTCATCTTCTTACACTCTAACACGCCTCTCGCAAAAATTCGCACGCTTCGACTTTCTTCGCTTTCAACAGGTACCGAATCCACAGTCTCTTCAAACTCCTCCCTCAAACCTCAAATCAACTATTAACCGAATTAACTCATTTAAATCTTTCTCCTCCAACTCCTGGAAATGGGAAGTATAGTTATTCACCTCCTATTATTAGTTTAGCACTTCAGTATTCACAAGCGACGTTACTTATCAACTCTCAACCAACAATAGAATCAATCGAACCACTAGCATCATATATTATAGATGTAAGAACTACGGAATGGTATAATAAGCTAGGGTATGAATTTATGAACGCTATAACGAGCGCAGGAGGGTGGGAGAGTGGTTTGGAAACTGGGGAAGAAATTTTGGAGAATTTAGTGGGGGGAGAGAAGGATATTATGAAAGGAACGTTGGGGAGGATTGCGTTGAGTGTAGGTGATATTGAGAAAGCTGAGAGGTATTTTGAGGGGATTGAAGGGGAGGAGGGGGAGGTTTGTCAGGGGTTGATATTAATGAGTAAGAAGGATTTCACGGGCGCGCGTGACGTTTTATTGAAGGTTGTTTCGAAGGGGGAGATTGAGGAGGAGGAGAAGGCGACTAAGAGTGTGGAAGAGTTTTGGAGGGATTTGAAGGTTATCAAAAATGAAGAAAGCGTGTACATGTCCGCCGTAAACAATCTCGTACTCGCTGAACTCTACCTCGGAACCGTAGCACAACCTCTCGCACGTCTTGAAAAACTTATCCTCACGAATCCAATCCGATATATGACTGATGTGGTTGTATTTAATTTGTGTACGTTGTATGATTTGAGTGGAGATAATGTTGTTAGTGGGAGGAGGAAGAGGATGTTGGAGATGGTTGGGATGGAGTATAGGTTGGGGATTTTGAAGAGTAGTTTTAGGATTTAGGGGGTTTTTAAGAGGGAGAGTTTCGTTTTGAGAATTAATAAATTGAGCGTTTTTACTTTTATTAAACGTAACGTAACGTAACATTGTTGTTGTTGTTGTTGCTTAGGCTTACTTTTTGATGTGAAAATGAAAATTAATTAATACAAACTATTAAACGAAGAAAAATTATAGCGTTTTTTTGTTTTTAGTGCATTCGTCGTTTGTGTGCTTTGAGGTTGGACAATTGTTTGGCTTTGAAATCACATAAATCGCATGGGCGCCAGTTGACACCAATGTTGTGAATATTTTGTTTGTGTAGTTTGAGGTTGCTAGCTTGCTTGGCTTTGAAGTCGCAATTATCGCACTGGTGCCAAACGACATCAATAATTGTGAACATTTTGTTTGTGTTCTTTGAGGTGGCCTGCTCGCTTTGATTTGTAGTCGCACAAGTCGCACTGGTGCCAAACGATGCCAATATTGCGAACGTGAGGCTTGTGTATTTTGAGGTCGCTTGCGTGCTTGGATTTGTGGTTGCAATTATCTTGATCGCAAGAGAACCAGACCACATTGATCCCATGTTTCGTAGCCTTATGATTCTTCATCTGAGACGCAAAACTAGCCTTATATTAATATCCTGATATCCCACACACGTCCTTATAATCCGCCCCCACTTATCCCGCTCCACTCCCTCTACCCAATTGTAAGGTCTATTCCTCCACGCAGATACCCCATCCCCGTCTGCTCCATCTGCCACCGAATCACCATCCCAATCATCATTCGCAATATCATGCGGCGCAATAGTACTACCATTCTCGTGAACCGATCACGGAGTCTCATTGCCGTCAAACCCCAATTGTTGATGATTGATCCCTTCTCCTTCTTCATCGGCTCTCATGCCCCCCGACCAGATGCTTTGATCTTGTCACTGGATCGTCCGCAGAACAATCGACTAGCTCGACGGTACAATAATTATAATCCTCTGCACCGTCCTCTCTTTCTCAATCTATTTTGCCCTAGCACTTCCAACCTCTTGTCAAAGATCTTTTCGGCTCTGTTACGCTTATCTACAGTATTATTCTGTTTTCATTAGTGAGTTTTTAAATGATAACGTGCTTCGCTGAATTTTATCGTACTTGTTATCAGAACCTTAGACTTCCACGACATTACCTTAATACTGTCATAAAGGCCGTATTAAACGTTTTCAAAGACTTTCTTTCGCCACCTACCCGTGACGGGCAGCTATCTACCGTCCCCCTCCCATAAACACAAATCCCCGAGCCCCCCCCCCCGCTAATTTCATCGCCCCAAACAACCCCCCCCCTCGACCCCCCCCCCCAATAATTTCTAACCCCCCCAACCCCACCCCCCCCAGCCCCCTGCCAACAATGAAGCTCCTCCTCGCCTCCCTCGCCCTAACTGCCGCCTCCGCCTCAAACCCCTTCACCGCCCCCTGGTTCTGCCATGACCTCGACTGCCCCTCCTTCACCACCAAACAAACCACCGACAATGACGTAGAAATCCGCTCATACGATTCCCTTCAGTGGGCATCTACTGTCGTTGAAACGGACAGCGCGGAGGACGCTGGTGATATCGCGTTTCATAGGTTGTTTGATTATATTTCTGGAGCTAACGATGCGAGTCAGAAGATTGACATGACCGCGCCTGTGTTGAATTACATTCATCCTGGTGCTGGGCCTAACTGCAATTCTACTTTCACGGTTTCCTTCTTCGTTCCCTGGATGTACCAGACTGAGAAGGGACCTCCCGCTCCCACTTCCTCCGACGTGTTTATCGAGGAGAAGAAGCTCGGCGAGTTCGCCGTTTCTTCCTTCGGCGGATTCGCCGACGACAACGACATGGTCCAGCAGGCCGTCGCCCTCACCGACAAGGTCGACGAGAGCAAGGAGGTCGAATTCAACGACGACGCCAACGCTGGAAACTACTACTTCGTCGCGTACGATTCTCCTTACACTTTGATGAACAGGCACAATGAGGATTGGATTGGTGTTGAGGATTTGTAAAGAGCACCACAGACAGACGTAATAGTAGAAGAAGAAGATTGCAGTGACAGTTGAATAGTTGAGAATAGTTAAAATAGAAGTCATAGTGTGTTTGGTATTTAATCTTGGTCTTCTCTTTTATAAATCATATCTCTACCCCTACTACTACGGCTGGAACACCACGACACTGAAAGTCATGGGTTCTCTACTACGTCTACTACCTTTACTAGAATATCAGTAAGCCGCCCGCCGACTTGACTTTTATCCTCCCAACATACTTCTTCTTCTTGCTCTTGATGTACGTCAGCGACGACAGACCATCAGCACGCCCCTCCTCAAAATTCTTGCCGCACTTCTCGAACTGAGTGTTCAGCGCGTAGTTCACTTCTTCTTCGTCTTTTACGTACCACGTGTAGATGGCCGCGATGCGCTTGATGCACTGCGAGGAGCGGCGAGCTCAGCGAGTGTGTTAGTGGTGAAGATAGCGAAACTCGTCGCTTCGCTCCTCATGGAGACTCATAACGACCGTAATTATCATATCCCCAGCTTGTCGCTTCGCTCCCCGCTGCGTCTCACCTTGCTTTTGCGACCCTTCCCCGACATCCAATCTGGTCGCTTTACACTCTTGTCATCGTACTTCGAGACTAACTCCTCGCAAATCCAAGGCGTCACCACGTCGAACGGGATGTAAGTAGAGTGGCAGTCCAGAAGTTCCCAGCGCTCCTCGTCCTTGATTTGGCGCTTCCTTCTCCACAAGAGTTCGTCATTCCAACAGTCCCGAGCATGTTGCTTCCCTGTCTTTGGTCTTCCAGGAGCGGCGAGCCAAGGAGTGGAGGGGGGAGTTAGAGTTTAAAATGTTCTTAAAGCGAGGAGCAGCGAGCAAAGCGAGCCGTGAAGGGGGGGGGGGGATTGAACGAGAGTTTCAATATGAGCGGCGTTTTCGAAGAGCCGACGAGTCTTCGCTGTCGCTTCGCTCCTCGCTGGGCTTCGTCCTCGTCTTACCTCCAGAACTAATTCAGGTCGAAGCTCGGATCGCAGTTCTTGAAGAACACGAGCAAACCGACCGCCGCCAAGCGCAACTGCTATAGACCACTATATACTATATAGTGGTATATAACAGGATAGTCGTAAAACTGGTAATTAAGGTAGAATTTTCTTGTGTATAGTGAAAAAACTGGATTTTTGTATAAAAGGCCAAATTCATAAAATCTTTTTCTAACTTAAAAAAAAGATTCAATAAGTGGGGAAATATTGTGCGAATAACTCAGTAAGGTTAAGGTAGAAATTTCTTGTGTATAGTGAAAAAACCGGGTTTTATGATGAAAGGCCAAATTTCCAAAATCTTGTGGAGTTCATTGAAAATGTCAGTCCCCACTTTTTAACAATTACTTTAAAGAAAAGATCACAATAAGTGGGGAAATAGTTCCTGCGATAATTTTATAACTCAATGGTATTCTTTCTTCTTCTTTCTTCTACGAGCGCAAGGTCTTAAGTAGGTCCTCCAACTAATTCCTCTGTATCTTGTCCAAGCGTAAGGTCGAAAGTAGTCTCGAAGTAATTCCTTTATCTTGTCCGCAACGAGGTAAGATAGTGGCGGAGGTGCTGCATCTCCAGTGTACGTTCTACGCACCCGATTTCCCGCTGAACAAAATGTAGGAACAATTATTTCTCTCTTGGTTCCTTTCATTCCAAGGCAAAATCCAAGGGGTGTGTACAAAATGCCTTTGGCTTGAATTTTGACGTTGTGATGGAGTAAGCCGTGAGTATGTGTGCTATGCGGGGGGCCCCAAGACGCAAACAAGATTTCGCCATGCTCTTGGTTATTCTGCGGGTCGCTTTCTGGTAGGTAGGCTGTGGCGTCCCTCAAGGATTCAACCGCCGGTTTCAATCCCAGATAAAATGACCCAGATGGGTTGTCCATAGGCTAGACTGAGGACGGACTGAAACAAGAAGGAAACTCCCAAGGAAATCCTTTGGACCAGCGCCATTCTGGAATTCCTCTTGATTAAGTCCACCAAAACCAGGATGTCGGCGATGATGTCAAATTACGACAGCAGCGTCTTTCCAAAGGTTTTCATCACCTTGTAGTGGTCAACTTCCTTTAGTTCGGTTGCCAGCTTGTTGGCGATAGCGTACTTGAGGTCGTCCGCTTCTGCAGGAGTGAGTCCCCTGAGAACTTGAGCCGCCACAAAGGCTTTCATCTCCTTTACAATTGACGAACTTCGCAGAATTTGGAAGAACTTCAACGAACTTCAACGAAATCCAAAGAACTTCAAAGAAATTCAACGAATTTCACAGAATTCGGAAAAACTTCATTGAACTTAAATACACAACTCGCTGGAAAACACCATTGCTGTTAGGCCAGCAGCTCCTCGAGTTCCTCGATGTCCTCGTCCTGCGCCGCCGCCCACCCCTTTGTCTTGAGTCTCTTTGCGACGTCCAGCAAGGTCTCGAGGTTCACCTTCTCCTGATCGGGGTGGCTACTCACCGAATTTATGTCAGCGAGGGCAAGTGGTCGCTTCACGGGGCGCCCGGATGTAGTCTGTGTGTCGGCCGCCACCCGTCGTTTTTCTTCTTTTTGCGCCTTCGCCGAAGGATGAAAAGGGCACGTTGCTCTAGCTGCTGGAGCTGAGCGTCCGAGCAACCGTCAGCCTGATTTAGCATTTCTGAGAAGGCACGAGTATCCATGATGCAAGTTTAAGGGGGGGATTGTCGCCAGGAAAGAATTGTTTTAGTGGGCAACAGTTTTCTCGGCAATAACTCTCAACCCGAGCAGCAGTCGAAGCTGCTCAGATCTTGGGCACTTTGCCTACTAAAGGTTACTTTATTAATGTATGTAAAAGCTCAAACACGAGTAATAATGATACTACCCAGCTATCACTGCTCACTATGGGAGTTGGCCCGCCTCAAATCGCCATTAATGTTGCGTCCCAAGCAAAACTATATGAAATGATGGACATCTTGATAGCATGAGAATTCCCTTAGGGTTAGGTCAAATTTGCGGCTATCATCGTCTATCATGAAATTAAAATGGGCGACACAGACACTTCAAAATTACCACCCCCCGACACTTCCACGCCCAACACTTAACTAACCCCATGACTCCCACTTCCCCACCCCAAATCCCGATCCCGCTTAACACACCCAAACAGCCAAACCAAACCCACCAAATACTTATCATGAAGCTCGCCGTCGCCCTCACCCTCCTGGCCTCCGCCGCCGCCTCCAACCTCAAGGCCCCCGAGCACTACGAGAAGCTCTTCTCTCAGTGGATGTCCGACTTCGACATGAAGTTCGGTGAGGTTGAGTACCAGGAGAGGCTCGCGATCTTCTCCGACGCCGATGACACCATCAACCTCCACAACGCCAAGAATGCCACGTTCACTATGGGACACAACGAGTACTCCCACTTGACTTGGGAGGAGTTCCGCGAGCTCAAGGGCATTGGCCAGCCGATGCCTGCTAAGCCTACCAGGCTTGGTCTTTCCATCAACGAGAGGTGAGACGAGCGCCATTACCTATCTATCTCACAACAAACTCTAACACCATACTTACTTTCGTTCGTAGCAACAAACACACCGAATCTGGACCCCCTCCTTTCGCCGTCAACTGGTGGTGGGACGATGACACCTCCGGAGACGACGACTCCAGTGGCGGAGGATCCGTCGACTGGGTTGACTCCGGCGCCGTGACCGACGTCAAGGACCAGGGATCCTGCGGATCTTGCTGGTCCTTCTCCACCACCGGAGCGTTGGAGGGAGCTTACTACATCGCGAACTCCGATCTCGTCTCCTTCTCTGAGCAGGTGCGAAGTTGATACTGCGAGGATTCGACAATTACGCGCTCCTCGCATTATGAACGTTCTAAACTAACTCGTCGCTTCGCTCCTCGGCTCGCCACTCCTCCCCCCCTCCCCCCCGCAGATGCTCGTGGAGTGCGACACCGTCGACTCCGGCTGCAACGGCGGACTCATGGACAACGCCTTCGGCTGGATCAAGGACAACGGAGGCCTGTGCGCCGAGGCCGACTACCCCTACACCAGTGGAGGAGGCTCCGTCGGAACCTGCTCCGACAGCTGCACCGTCGTCAAGGGCTCCGCTCCTTCTAGCTGGGTCGACGTCAAGTCGTCCGACGCCTCCATGATGTCCGCGCTCGACCAGCAGCCCGTCTCCATCGCCATCGAGGCCGACCAGCAGGCGTTCCAGTTGTACTCCTCCGGAGTCATGACCGGCACCTGCGGAACCAACTTGGACCACGGTGTTTTGGCCGTCGGATACGGGACCATGGACGGAACCGATCACTACCGCGTCAAGAACTCCTGGGGATCCAGCTGGGGAGACGGAGGTTACATCTACTTGGAGAGGGGCGCCAACGGAGACGATGGACAGTGCGGCATGCTCATGGCTGCTTCCTACCCCGTGCTTTAAGTTGGGGATTAGGACGTGGGGAGGGGGGAAGTAGTAGCTGGATATAGTCGAGGAGGAGGAGGAATTGAAGCGATTTGATTATTTTTAACCGTTTGAAATATAAGCGAAGATGAGGGCAGTCCCACGTAGTAAATTATAGATTTAGAAAACCCAAAAGTTAATAATAGATGTTTGTTATTTGTTTTGGTTAGTAAAAACGAACTAGAAGTGATTTGCTGTTTAGCGGCCCTACCGCCCTTTCTCCACTCCTCCCCCCCCCTCTCCCCCCTTCCCAGTCCCAACTCTTAAGGCAGAGGCTGCAGAGGCACACTTCCGTCGATCATGGCCGCCGCATACAACCCCATGAACCCGATCATCGCCAGCCTGCCGTTTTTTATCTCGACGGCGCGTCCCCTCGCGAGCTCCGCCTCGGACCTGCGACGAGCGTAGCGAGTCGGGTGAAGATTGGCGTTAAAGAGTTAGAATCACGTAGCGGTTATAGTGGCGTCAATATCTAGACTGGAGCTACTAGCGCAGTCGAAAAACGAACGGAATTAACGTATTCTCAGCGAGGAGCGAAGCGACGAATTCATAGACAACATGTTCTCTACTTCACACGTTGCTTCGCTCCAAGTTCATTGGAAACGCGTTCTCAACTTAAATCGTCGCTTCGCTTCTCATGGAGCCTCATAACGAACGAAATTAATGCATTCTCAGCTCATCGCTTCGCTCCTCGCAGTGCCTCACCTCCTGCTGCTCAAACCAAAAGGGTCGTAAAGCCCGGGGACGGCATTCCTTCCGGGAGTTCCTCCGCGCAAATAGTGCTTGGACTCCTTTCCGTTGAATCCCTTGGCCTGGAAGATCTCGTCGTGGAACTCAACCAACCCGGCAAAGACGAGCATCTGAACCTGCGACGGGGGGAGCGGGGGGGGAGGAGCGTGTATTAGTGGTGGAGATAGCGAAACGAGGAGCGGAGCGAAGCGATCATGTACTTCTTATTCTCCCATAGAATAATGCGCGAGCAAGCAGAGGGGCAAAGGCAGCAGAAAACTCGTCACATTGCTCCTCGCTGTCTCTTCAATCCTCGCTACCGCTCGCGTGCTAGTGGTGGAGATAGCGTAAACGAGGAGCGGAGTGACTCAATATCGCGTTATTCAAATTGTCGCTTCGCTCCTCTAATTTTCTTACCTTTCCGATTCCCGGCGTAGCGTCCCACGCAGCGAGTCCAGCCTTAGGAATGTCCGCAAAGTGAAGCCCAGCGCGTGTCAAGTCTCCGGGAAGGTGAAGGCCCGCGCCCACAACCGCCCATCCGGTGAAGGCGGCCATGGCGACACGGCCGTGCTTGACCTCTGCATGGCGGAACCACGCGAGGGTCTCGTCGGAGCCAATCTCGGCGAGGCCGAGGGGGTCCTGTGGGACGACGCGAAGCGAGCGCGAGCAAAGCGAGCGTGTAAGTGGTAAAGATAGCGAACGATGAGGAACGAAGCGACCCAATCCAGTATATTTTAACGAGGAGCTTCGCTCCGAGCTGTCGTTGTTCACGACGAGCAGTTCCTCACTCACCCAGACGGAGCCGAACTCGAGGGTGTTAGGTTCTGACATGATTTCAGCCTTAGTAATACATGCGTAAGCAGGCCCAGCTTTGACGGGGGCGGCGGGGGCCTCATCTTCCGCGGGAGCGGCAGCGTCAGAGAAGAGCTTACTGGAAGGAGACAACATGGAAGTGGGCATGAAGGCAGAGACGTGAGCGAGGAGGGAGAGGAGGAGGAGGAACTTCATTATTCTGTTAGGGTTGGAATCTGAGGAGGTTTTGTTAAGGATTGGGGGTTAGTGTGTGAGTCGGGTGTGTGTGTTAGTACACACATATGTCACGCGAATTGCTTCGGGTCGGGCCGGGTCGGGAACGATGATAGAATTCCATAACCTCGACAATAGCACCGAGCAGCTGTATGTATGGAGGTCGCTTCATCGCTACATCCCGTCAAGAGTGCCGCAAAAATTGCGATTACTGCCCGTAAGGCTCTGAAATACACAAGGTTTAACTTCTAGTTCGGCTATGCTCGCATCATGGAGCAAAATCTTCGATTTTGAGCCCAGCACGACCTCTACAGACTTCTTTGATTCAATAAGCGCTTTAAACAGTGCTATTGTTTTGACAAGGGGGAGCTTAGGACGTACAAGTCGTTTCTTGGTATTGAATCGAAAATAGTCATTGTGCTGGATCAGCAAACCAACTTTTTTTTATTTCTGCCCCCCCTAGTTTACGACAGCTACCACCCTGTAACGTCAGCTACTTGATCACAAAATTTTCTCCTCATTCTTCATTAGAAGCGTCACCGATAGTTCTTTCCATCCCTTTTCTCCATCCCAAAACCCATCTACATTGTCGGCAAAGATGAAGCTTTTTATCATCGCCCTGCTCTTAACCTCGTCCGACTCCTGGCTGAGCGCTGCGCCCCCTCGACAAAAACCTCCATCCATCCTCCTCTCCACCGTCTCGAGTGTCCCCGAAACTCTTGCGAAACCTCGAAATAAGCTCACACTAAGGTGAGCAATCCGAGTCATCCCCGAGCAAGGCTTGCAGCGAATGAGGATGTGTAGGCGCAGCGAAGCGGACTGCGTGAATACATGTCGAGCTGCAGCAAGTGGACTGAACGAATGCAAATAGACAACAAATATATTACGACCACAATACGAATCGCTTCATGAATCGCTTCTCCATTATTCTAACGAAGTCTCTTCGCTCTTCGTTCTACCCCCCCCCCGCTCCCCCCCCCAACCACCAAGACAAAAGCAGTTCTGGGAAGACGTCGAAACCAGCGTCTTCGACATTCAAAAAGCCTTCCAATCCTCCTCCTCCGAACTAACCCGAATAGATTCCTTCCAAACAATAGCTCAATGGAAGACGTCTCCTCCTCAGCCTTCTGCCGAGCTTCACGATCCCTGCGAGGAGGTGAGCAACTGCGAGTAGCATAAGCGACGAGTTGAGAATATGACAATGCGTTCGCTATGTTTGCTGCTTGCTTCGCTCGCCGCTCTGAGCTCCATTCTCAACGTCAGTGTCGCTTTTCTTTGCTACTAAGTTTCTAATTTCTAATACGCTCGCTTCGCTCGCAGTACATGCCTGGTTTGACAGCGAAGCCTTTTTGGGAGAACGACCCGAAGCTGTTCCCGTGGATGAAGCCCCTTGAGGATCAGGTGAGAAACTGCGAATGCGACAATCACGGTCGTAATGAGTTTCCATGAGGACTCCATGATGAGCGAAGCGACGAGCATGAAGAAAATTCTAAACTAACTCGTGGTCGCTTCGCTCCTCTGCTCCTCGCTACGCTCGTCGCAGTCCGCCACTATAATCACTGAGTTCTTCGAAGTTATGGAAAAAGAAGACGCCGCACGAAATGAAGAGGTTGAAAGGCTCGCGCAGCTCAAAGCCATGTACGACGTGCGTTCCGAGGACGCTCCAACTTTGTTCAACTCAGACTCGGCTTGGCAGAACGACGTCATGGGTTCGGGGTGGAGCGCTGTGAGGCTGCAGAGGCTGGGAGAGTGGAACACCGAGAACTGCGCCCGCTTCCCCAAGACTTACGAAGTAGGTGAGAATTAAGTTGTATGAAATGCGTTGCATGCTCGTTGTACGAGCGGAACGGGGTTGAGCGAGCGCAGCGGAACGAAAGTGTGTAGCCAGTATATTCATTATCATTTGCTCCCGAACAATTTCCTACCAAACGTTTATACTAACTTGTCGCTTCGCTCCTCCACGTGTTTCTAACTCGCTCTCGAAGTCCGATCGCTCGACATACCTCTTGCCGTTCGCGGAGTGTGCTTCGCGAAGCAGTCAAGCGGTGAGGAGGCGAGGCCGAGCGAAGCGAGGATGTAGGCGTAGGCGGAGGAACTAAGTACGAGCACCAACGCGCACTCTATAAGCCTTACTTGTCGCTTCGCTCCTTGTTCTCTATGCTAACATTGCTCGCTAGGTTCAGGCGTGTTTCCCCACAGTGACGGGAGGAATTTTATTCTAACTTCGCACCTGGGTTTGAAGGTGCCGGGAACGAAGGAAGATGGGGTGTGGATGAAAGTCGGAGAGGAGACGAGAGGGTGGGAGGAGGGGAAAGTCGTCACCATCGACACGTCTTTCGTTCACACCACCTCAAACCAGTCGACGGAAGACCGCTACGTGCTGATCCTCGACTTCTGGCACCCCGAAACGACCGAGATCGAACGCCGTTGTTTGGAGATGGTGTACGACCTCCGCAACAAGTTCGAGAGGGGGGAGATTCCGGTTAGAAAGTTGAACAAGAAATACGACGACGGGGACGAGGAGGAGGGAAGGGGGCTAGCTGGCTTATGGAGTGCGCTCACTGGCGGTAACAAATAATGGATATTAAAGAGTAATCTTTGAAATTGAATTGAATGCAGGTTTTTTTTGCTTTAACTTTTTGCATCCCTGTTATGGTTATGGTTATGGTTAGGGTTTGGTGAAGAAGTTGGTTTATGGTTAGGGTTATGGTTATGGTTAGGGTTAGGGTTAGGGTTAGGGTTAGGGTTAGGGTTAGGGTTAGGGTTAGGGTTAGGGTTAGGGTTAGGGTTAGGGTTAGGGTTAGGGTTAGGGTTAGGGTTAG
>BLQM01000253.1:3086-18905 GCA_012489335.1 Triparma laevis f. inornata
AGGGGGGGGAGGGGGGGGAGGTTTGACCTTCTCGACCTTCTCGACCCTCTCGACCCTCTCGACCAAATTGTTCATAATCCCGGAAGCAAACGTTTGCAGGTCCATGCTCACCAGCGCCCTGCCCTCCGTTGAAAAGGACTTGATCTTCGCAAATCCCTCCAACAGCGAGCCGTAAATCCCCCCAATGATGTGCTGCCACGCCAACTGCGACGAGCGAAGCGAGTCGCATGAAGATTGGCGATAACGAATTAGAAACGAGAAGCGACGAAAGCGGCGTCGACGTTGAAACTGACGCTACTTAAAAAGTTCGTCTACAACGGCAAATTACGCATTATCAGCTCGTCACTTCGCTCCTCGCAAATTCTCACCTCCAGCAATCTCTCGTTGAGGTATCCCTCCCTCCCGGCCAGCTCCGCCCACACGGCAGCCGCCAAGTCGAGCGCGTCGTCCACGTAAACGTTGGAGCCCTCACTTAGCTCCTCCGTGTCCCAGCCATGCTGGTCGCCGACCTCCACGATGCTTCTCATGATGGCGTCTCCGTCGATTCGAAACACACTCGCGACCCTTCCGCAGCAGCGGACAATTTTGGGCGTGACGTCCAAGATTTCGTCGATGTAAGCCTTGAGCGTGGGAATCTTCGACTGAATGGAGGACAGGAGGGCCGCCAGGAACATTAACGACTCGAGGGCGGACATTTTCGCCTCGAAGGAAGCTGGGGCGGGAGTCACCTCGAGCTGGCCGATCTTCTTCTTGGCCCGTCGCACGAAGTTAATGACGGACTCGTACTCGGCGCTCTCGGCTTCGACCGGCTTGCACATTTCTGCGAGGGGGGGGTCAGTATAGGGTGTTAATGGAATTAATCCGCGCGGCTTTCGTACCTAGACGCCTCCCGTGCATCATGTCTCCCATTTTCTCCATCCAGTTTTGATCGGCCGACGACTTTGCCCATACCTCCTCCGGCTGCGCCCCGTTCAACGCGACGTTGACGACGCACAAGTAGTACGAGTCGATGAGTCGCTGCATTCCCGACGCGACATCAGTCGTTATCGAGGGGAGAGTGCGGATTATGTCCATGTACTTGCCAATGAACTTCGTCGTGCCGTTCAGCACGGTGAGGGTCGTGGTGGGAGGGTCTTGGTCCCAGTTGGCGGTGATTTCGCGCCAGAAGGGGCTGCGGTGAGCGAAGCCAGCCGAGGAGGGGAGGGGGGAGTTAGTATAAAATGCTCAAAGTATGGTTACGAGCGACGAGCGAAGCGAGCCGATAATCACGTTGAGCGAGGGGACGAGTTAAACGAAAGCAGGCACACATCCTTGTCGCTTGGCTCCTCGCAACTCCTCGCTACTCTTCGCTAGTATAAAATGCTCATAGTATGGTGACTCGCACGAATATCGCATTCCCAGCTCGTCGCTTCGCTCCTCGCGGCTTCGCACCTTTCGTCGGCGCCCTCTTCGTCGGAGTACGAGTGAGCCTGAGAGCCGGGCCAGACGCCGACGCTGTCAGCGCTGGGGCGGGCGGAATCGTCGTTCTCCTCGTCGGGGTTGGGGTTGTCGGAGTCCTCTTCGTGGGTCGTCAGAGGATTTCCGTTCTTGGGCCAGTTGCGCATTACATTCTTCTTAACGTCGAAAATTGGGGTGTGGTTTTCGTCGTTGTTATTTGTGGAGGAATTATTTCCGACGACCAGCTGGCAGAGGGGGGGAGGGTGCTGTTAGTGGTGGAGATAGCGCATAGTTCGGGCGTAGATAGTTCTCACCTTGACTAGGCCTCTACGGCCCCTCACCCTCCCAACCTCCACGCCCCTCCAGTCCTCTCTGTCCACCATTCCCAGCACAACCTCCACGCTCTCCGCGTGCACATCCGAAAAGAAACCCCTAGTAAGGTCCGAAACCGCCGTCGAAAGCTCGTGCGTGTCCACCCCGAAATCCTCCTCCATGATGGAAACGAGCTGCCTGCAGCAGTCGACGACCTACGACGAGCGCAGCGAGGAGCATTAACAAGGTGTGGAGCGAAGCGACGAGTTAGTTTAGAATGCTCTTAAAGCGAGGAGCGAAGCGACGAATTGGTCGAAGAGTTTCAATATGAGCGGCGATTTCGAAGAGCCTCGTTGTAATTATGACGCCTTCGTAATCCGTCGCTCCGCTCCTCTCTAGTTTAGAATGCTCTTAGTGCGAGGAGCACATAATCGTATTGCCAGCTCGTCGCTTCGCTCCTCGCAGTGCCTCACCTTGCGGACACCTTCGGCTCCTACGTCACTCATGTCATCTTCCCTCATTCTCTCAACGACCTGAATAAGTATCCCCTCGGCGTGCCTCCAGACGGCGTTTAGATGCTGGCGGAGGGTGCGGGCTAGAAGGGTGATTTTGACGCTGGTTATTTTGGCGAGTTTGGAGTCGATTTCGATGGAGGAGTCGTTGGGGTTGGAGGTTTTGGTGGAGGTGGTGGTGGAGGAGGATTGGGGGTCGGGCTTGGGTTTCATGGTGAGGGCGTTGGCGACGGCGTTGGTGAGGTCGAGTTCGTTTTCGGATTGTGAGGACTGGCGAGCGAAGAAGCGAGCCGAGGGGATTTTGGGTGAGTAGAATATTCTTGAGGCTCGTCGCTTCGCTCCTCACGCACCTCGTCCTCGTCGCTCTCGTCCTCGTCTTCCTCGTCGTCGTCAAACGAATGATTAACATCGTCCTTCTTCGAGCTCCTGTGCAAATACTCCCAGTTCTCGTTCTTCTCGCTCCCCCAATCCCTGTGAGCCTGCGAGGAGCGAGACGAGTGGGGTTAGAAAACGTATTCATAATCTCTACAAATTGTACCTCGTCGTTCTCACCTGCTCACATAAAAACATACAGTGCATAACCTCCACGCACTTCTCCGCGACCTCCCTAAAGATCTCCCTGCAATTCCCCGCCGCCGTGTTCCTAATGCACTCGCCAATGCTACCCCCCCCCTCCCCCCACGTAGCGCTAACCCTCATAACCTCATTATCGAATCTGCGACGGTGTGCCAAGGACGAAGCCAGAGCGAGGGGGGAGGGGGGAGTTAGTTTAGAATGTTCTTAGAGTGTTTAGGCGTTCGCTCCACATCCTCATCGCTTCGCTCCTCGTCTCCGTTTCACCTCCTCATAACCTCCTCCCTAACATCCCTCCCGCAATCCCACTCATTCATTTCCTCTCTAACTACTTCACATCTTATAACACCTTGAACCCTTGAGTAGTATTCCTTGCTCTCGAACGTATCAAATATACAGTCAGCGATATAGTTAATCCCTCTAGCTCGAACGTCAGTGAACATTGTAGGTACTTTTTCTCTAACTTCCGATAAACACTTTAAATCACGCGCGTTACTCGTACTAACAAAACTTCTAACGTCCTCGACGGCTTCAACTTCTTCTTCCGTGGTGAGTTCTCCGCCTCTAACAACTTCCAAAATCCTACAAACCTGAGCGGAGGAGCGAAGCGACGACGAGTTAGAATTACATGGCGACGAAAGCGGCTTGAGCGTTCAGTCTAAGGCTACCATCGCATCCGGAGTACTCGCGCATCCTGACTACTCGCTTAAAAAGTCAAGGTTCTCATCTCATTGCTGCTCCTCCTCCCACTTCCTCACCTTCTGCAACTCCATAAAAATACTCTGCACCTGCTCCAACCTACTCCTAACCTTAACCTGCTCCAGCACCTCCAAACTCCTATTACTCTCTCCACACCCATCCCTCAACTTCGCTCTCGCATACCTCGTACTAATCAAACATTCAACCGTACTCACACTAACACCAGAAAGAATTTCAGTAAATTCTAATAAAGATGTTTGGTGTTTTGAGACTGTCTCCGAGCGAAGCGAGTCGCAAGAACGATTGACGTTAACGAGTTAGAAATTCGTAGTCTCCTCTGCTCCGCGTCTCCGTTTCCCCGTCATCACTGTCGTATCACGCTGAAATTTACGTGGCGAACATAACGATGATATATTGCTGTTCTAACGCATCGTCGCGTTCGCTCCTTACGCGCTTCTCACCTTGAAGGTTTAAGAATGTTTGAAGTTTATCTTCCGTTAAATTTAAACTCTCTATCCTCGCCTGTAAATAAGGACCTAAAGAACTTCCCCAAGGTATACTAGAAATAAGCGGTGCTAAAGGATCGTATTCTAATTCAAGGTAGGAGGGGGAAGGGAGGAGTTCTGTTATTGAGGTGAGGGTTAATGTAGAAGAGGTTGTTTTCGAGGAGGTAGGGTCGACGGGGGGATTTTGGAGGCGGAGGAATTTACCGAGGGGAGTCGTGGATGGGGGGAGAGACATTTTACGGGGGGGGGCGTTTTTTGTTGTGGTTGGTAAGTCTTCAACGTTGTTGTTTGTGAAGGGGTTTGTGCTGGAGTTTTCTTCATTGTCGTCGTCAGAGTCAGCGAAGGGATTACTGCCGCCAACGCCGACCTTTCCTTCTCCATTATCTTCGGCGGACGACTCGTCGCTCTCGTCGAATCCTAAATTCTGCTTCGCCTTGTTCTTTATTATCTTGAGCTTCAGCTCGGAAGAGGGTAAATTCTGACCGTTGTTGGGAGGCAGGGTGGGGGAGGGGGAGGAGAGGGAGAGCAGGGCGAGGTCGAGGTTCTTGGGGTACTTGGTGGAGTTGGGGTTGGAGGAGGAGGAGGGGGAGGTGAATTGGGGGGAGGACACATTGGGGGCGGCGGATTTTACGCTACGTTGTGTTGGTGTTGGGGGGGGAGGGGAGAGGAGGGGAGAGGAGGTGGGGGGAGTTAGTTTGGTGTGGTGTGTGGTTATCGTGGTTGTGAACGTTGGCGGTGACGATTAATTCTTGGAATTAAACTGCTCCATAGGCTGCGCCCCTCATGTCATTGACGAGTCACACGCGATGCCGAGCGCATGATGGCTAGTGCCATATCGCTTGACGGGCCGCGGCGGGATGCACAGCGCCACGGGGCGCGAGCAGCGCAGCTTGATCGTGATCAGCAGCAGCATATCGTTCTAGCCTCGAGTGTCAACAGTTCACTAGCAGTGCACTGATAATTTCGCCTCTATGCTACGTACATCCACCTCGCCGTCCCGCTATCCCTCCCCCGCGCTCTCCAAATCCTCAATAATTCATTCAATATTTAGTCAAAACACATCGCACAACACACATTTCACTGTAAACCTTCTACTGAAAGCTCAGCACACATCGTAGATGACATTGTTAAACGTAGACTGCGAGTAGGTCGGGTACAAACGAGGATCTCGTGATCGAAAAAAGAGATATTCATTATTTATCTAAAACGACGCCAAAATCAAGCGAGACTGCTTCAGCGGTACAAGTTTGACTATACTTACAGTTTTGACAGTTTACCGAACATGATACACGTCTATGTCTCTCAAATAGTTCCAGAACTTTCCCTTTTTTTTGACAAAACTTCATCATAATAATGCGTATCCTCTCGTACTCCCTCGCGGTCCTCTCCGTTGTGAAGGGCTTCACCTTCAGTCCTAGTCCCAGGCTGAGCAGTTTCAGAGTGAGTCGTGACCTTAAAAAGCGAAAATTGAGCACGAAGAAGAATTGCAGTACGGACAAGCGCTTCGTCATAGTTGTCCATTTCTGCACAACACTCTCGAGCCCGTATCGAACCCACGGCACTGTTGTCATTCACTGTTGATATGATTGCGCTGTGATACCCTTGAAATCAACATATCACGTATAATAATCGAAATTCTACAATCAATCAAGACCTGCGAACTTCGCAATTTCGTCAGACCGTCTAACTCTCAAAAACAAAATCAAAATCAAAACCAAAGCTCTCCTCCTCTCTTTCAGACGAATGTGGTCTCGACATGTTAAATCCTTGTGGACCTGACATGTCAGGTAACAAAGCTAAAGGAGGTGGTGCACCTGTGATGAATGAAGTATTTGAGTTGTTTGACCCAGAGGAAGACGCGAAGCTTCAGGGGACGGGGGATTTGAGAGCTCGACTTGAGGTGAGAAACAACGTAGCGTTTTACGGGGTTGCTATTATAAGTTTGTCTGCGTAACCCTAATTAAACTAACAACACGCTTTCAATCAATCAATTCTTTCAGCTCGGAGCGAAATTCAACCTCGCCTCCGGTCTAAATTCCTACTACGAATTCAACCGTTCCCCCTCCCCTCCCGCTGACGTCCTCCTAAGTCCTTGCCAAGACTTCCTCGAACACTTAGACTCAAACGGTACATCCGATCCCCCTTTGAATACTCTAAAAAATAAGAAACCTGGTCTCGCGACGGTTTTAGGAGTTGGGAAGTTGATTACTAATGAGGCTCCTGGTGATATTCGTCATGTTGTATTGAGTATACCTGAAGGGTTTCATTATACTGAAGGTCAATCACTCTCAGTAATCCCTCCTGGCGTCGACGCGAAAGGGAAGAAACATCAACCGAGGTTGTATTCGATTGCGAGTACGAGGTATGGGGATACGTATGATGGGAAGAGTGTTAGTTTGTGTGTTAGGAGGGCGGAGTTTTATGATGAGGAGGGGAAGGAGGTTGAGGAGAAGAAGGGGGTTTGTAGCGGGTTTTTATGTGATTTGAAACCGGGGGAGGAAGGTGAGGAGAATTATTTCGGTTTTGAGGGTTGTTTTACATTTCTAACGAAATCGTCGCTCCGCCTCCTCCCTCCAGTCCAAATCGCCGGCCCAGTCGGCAAAACAATGACCCTCCCAAAAGAAAACCTCCCCACAACCCCCCTAATTATGATCGGTACCGGCACCGGCGTCGCCCCCTTCCGTTCCTTCGCTCACCGTCTCTTCGTTGAAAACACCGTCGCCTCTCATATGTATAAAGCTAAGGCTTTACTGTATTTAGGAGTGCCGGTTACGGGAGGGTTGTTGTATAAGAGTGAGTTTGATCATATGGAGAGAGAGAGTGGGGGGAGGTTTGAAGCGAAGTATGCGATTAGTAGGTGAGGAAATGTGTGGAGCGAACGCGACGAGACTGTGAATGCGATATTTACGCAAGTAACGATACTTGAAGCAAGTTATACTAAATCGACAATTCGCTCCTCGCCTCGGGCGTTCGTCCTCGGCTCGCGTCGCAGGGAGATGCAGAACAAGGATGGAGGGAGGATGTACGTTCAAGATCTCATCAAAGAAGACGGGGAAAAGCTGTTCAACATGATCGAGGATAATGCGGTGATTTATTTCTGCGGTTTAAAGGGAATGATGCCGGGGGTTTTGGAGGCGTTCGAGGGGATTTGCGAGGAGAAGGGATTGGTTTTTAAGGAAAAGATGGAGGAGTGGAAGAAGATGGGGAAGTGGCACGTTGAGGTTTACTAGTGGAGGTGAACGAAATGTTGACGTTTCGAGTGGGGGGGGGGGGGTGGTTAAGAACGAGAAGAAGTTTGTTAATGAAATGAAAAAAGCGCGTCACAATAATAATTTCCATTTTCAACTGGATCCAAACTCTTTAGTCCAACTCTCGTACTTGGCCTCCATAACCCCCCCCCCCCGAACTCTTATTCGTGCACTCCACACTATCATCCAGATCCTTCTGCGTGATTGGGTTCTCCAATATAAGCCGTTGCACCTCCTCCCCCCCAACGACATCCCCTCCCTCCAGCCCCATCCCGCTCTCCATCTCGTCCAGCTTCACCAGCAGCCTCCTCACCGGCCTCATGGCCGCCTCCTTGCACAGCAATTTAATGTCGGCTCCTGAATAACCGTCCGTCGCCTCCGCTACTCCGTCCAAATCCAAACCTTCCTCGACCTGCGACGGAGTCAGAATTGAGTAGCGATGAAAGCGGCGTCCACGTCCACGTTGACGCTGAAACTAGCAGCGTAGCTAAATTACGACCTTGAATCAACGCATCCCCAGCTCGTCGCTTCGCTCCTCGCAGGTCCTCACCTTCTGCGTCTCCATGTGCATCTCGAGCATCTTCAACCGCCCGACCTTTCCAGGCAGAGGCACCAACACCCTCTTCTCAAGTCTCCTCAATAGCGCCGAGTCCAAGTCCCACGGTAAATTGCTCGCCGCCAGGACGAAGACGTGTTCGGACCCTCTGCTCAGCCCGTCCATTTGTATCAGCAGTTCGGTCTTCATCCTCCTGTGAGCGGCGAGCGAACGAGCGGCGAGCGAACGAGCGGCGAGCGAACGAGCGGCGAGCGAAGCGAGCCGTGTTAGTTGAATGCATACTCACAGGTTGAAAAGAGGAACGCGAACGTTGAGGTATACACCTTCGCTACGCTCAGGGTTGGAGCGGGTGAAGCTTGCGATCGCGGCTCCGGCACTAAGATCATTGAAGGGGAGGGCACAGCTTAATCTGCGATCGCGGCTACGGCTTAAGTCCAAAGGCAGGCTGCTCCGAGTAAGCTTGCGATCGCGGCCCCGGCTCAAGATTATGCCAGTGGAGCTCCGGCTTAATCTGCGATCGCGGTTCCGGCTTAAATCCACGGGCAGGCTGCTCCAAAACCTTGACTCCTGCTTAAATCCACAGGCAGGCTGCTCTAAGTTTATTCGTATTCGTCGCTTCGTTCCTCACTCCTCCTCCGTCCTCAAACCCTTGGCACCATGACCACACCATTCTCACCTACTACCCTCGTGCTCGCCCCCAGCTCCGTCCCCCCCACCCCTCGAACTCATGATGCTGTCGATCTCGTCCATGAACACGGTGCTAGGAGCGTGATACCTTGCCAGCTCGAACAGCACCCTGATGAGCTGCATGAGGAGTTAGAAATTGCGTGACGAAGAAAGACGCTCGCGATAACCCTAATTGTCGCTCTTACCTTCTCAGAATCACCCCTATACTTGCTGACAATACTACTCGCGCTTATGTTGAAAAAGGTGGTGTGGCACTCACTCGCCACTGCCTTCGCTAACATGGTCTTTCCCGTTCCGGGCGGCCCGTACAACAAAATCCCGCACCACGGGCTCAATAAACCCGTGAACAACTGCGGGTACTTCAAAGGCATGACCACTGCCTCTTTCAGCAGCCTCTTGGCCTCTTCCAGCTCGATGACGTCCTCCCAGCCCACGTTGGGCGACGTTTGCAGGATGTCCCTCTGGATCGTCTCCCCCAGCGCTCGCAGTTCCATGTCTCCCCCGAAATTCGGCAGCGGCTTCAGCAGCCGCTGGTTCATGATGGGCATCTCCTCGTGCGGCGTGTCCTTGGCCTGCGCGTTCGTGAACTTCGAGGACGAAGTCCGAGGAGCGAAGCGACGAGTTGGTATAATGTGCTTACTATAGCGAAAGAGCGACGCATCCGAGGAGCGAAGCGAGCCGAGTAGCGAAGCGACGAATTGAACGAGTCATTCGGACGAGCTCGTTCGGGCTCGCTCCTCGTTGTATTTGCCACGCTTCGTAATCGTCGCTCGTCGCTTCGCCCTCGTTGTCATCGTTCGCTCCTCCCTGTCGCTTGCTCACCTTGTCCTTCGCCGGTTGCAGCTTCATGCTCGACCCTCCCAAAGTGAAAGGGTCCCCACTCTCCCCTTTGCTCTCCTCGCCCCCCCCCACACTCCCCCACCCCACCCACTTTACCCCCCTCGATCCCAAGCCCCTTCATCAAACTACTGCTGCTCGCCACCATGGCATCGTCCCTGCTCACCATCTCCCCTCCCCCCCCCGACACCCCCAGCTTCTTCTCCATACTGCTCAGCACCCCACTCTCGTAGACATTCCTTTTATTGGCCTTGGCGCGCATGTCCTTGCGCTTCTGCATTTCCAGTTCGGACTTCCTGCGCCTGGCGTCAGAGTGCTTAGAGAGAGAAGACCTGGCAAACCGAGAGTCGTCGTCGTCCTCGACGTCCAGGTTCTTGCGCGTGAATCGGGGCTGCGTAGTTCATTAGTTAGTTACGGGTGTTAGTTGACATACTGCGAGAAGACTCGAAGTCACGTTCACATCCTCGTCGCTTGGCTCCTCGCTGTCATCCTCCTCGCACCTTCTTCCCAAACTTGATCTCGTAGTACTCCTCAAAATCATGCATGATGGTGAACAAATCCACGTTGTCCGCCCCCTCGAACCTGTTCAGCGTCTGCCCCCCCTCCTGCTTCAGGCTCGTGGCGCTGTTCGTGTACCCCTGCCTGTTCAGGTATTCCATGACCAAAACAAGACAATCTCGTTGCCGGTCCTGAAGGTGTTTCTCCTCGAAGTCCCGGGCCTGTGTGTTGGCCTTGAGGGCCATGAGAGTGGCTGTACCCGCCATGTCGGTGCAAAAGGTTAAAGGTTGCTGATTCACGTTTAAGTGGGCAAAGGGGGGGTGATTTCAAAATCTAAACCCACTCTTGCAATAATGTCACACGCTGCTGGAAACTATTTCTCATTCCACAAAGCCCTAAACCTTCCACCACCACCACCACACCCCACCTATCATGGACGACATGTTCGACGTACTCTCCCCAGGATCCGTCTCTCTCGGCTCCAAAAAGAAACAAGAGGAGTTGGAGCAGGCAAAACAAAAACAAGCTGCCGAGGCCTCGTCAGGCGACAACGACAACAACGTGGAGGACGAGGACGACAGCGACTTCTACTCGGACGAGTCCGACTCGAATGTGCCCCAACCCAAGAAGGAGCGCGATATTATCTACGAAGTGGAGGGGTCCACGGACTCTGAAGACGAGGGTGATAGTGACAGGGGAGGTAAGAAGAGAGAGCTGCGAGAGAAGCTGCGAGGAGCGAACGACTACAACGAGGAGCGAAGCGACGAATTAACTTGCTGGGAATGCGATTGCGGTCGTAATGAGTCTCCATAAGCATCGAAGCGACGAGTTGAGCGGCAGCGAGGAGCGAAGCGACGATGTATTCGTGGTATTTCAGCTCGTCGCTCCACTCCTCGTTTCACTTCCACCACCAATGGAATACATCATCGCTTCACTCCTCATGGGCTTCGCTCTGCTCCTCGTTTCGCTATCTCCCCCACTAACACAAAGCCTTAGGACATGAGCAAAACAACAACGATGCCCAGAGCGAAATGGCCCTGCACAACGTTTTGTTGACTCCTCGCCTCCCGCCTACGCCCTTCGATCCCCCCGACTACCAGCCCATAATAGATCGAAACAAGATGCTTGGAACTTATCGTAGAATCAGGGATGCGTATCTGATGGAGGTGGGAATTTGTTCGAATTTGTTCGAACTTACTGACCTAAGAGCTGATGCAGTCACAATAGTAATACTACTATAATGCACTAACACCGCCACTTACACTCGCTACCTACAACAGCTGGACAGGCACAAAGCTACTAGGGAGGAGATAAATTACATGCTACGCAGGATAGAAGAGTGCAAGGAGACAGGTGAGCAACTGTGAGGAGCGAAGCGACGAGTTGAGAATTCGTTAGTTCCGCGAGTTACTACTGCGAGGAGCGAAGCGACGAGCATTAAGAGCATTCTAAACTAGCGAGGGGCGGAGCGACGAGATTACGAAGACGTCATAATTACAACGAGCGGGCTCTTCGAAAACGCCGCTCATATTGAAACTCCTCGTTCAACTCCCCCCTCCCCTCCACACCTCGTTAATGCTTCTCGCTACGCTCGTCGCAGGGCTAGAGCGGATGGACAAGATGAAGGTGTGCAGGGAGAAGCAGGATCAGTACTTGAAGGAGTGGGCGGACCTGGAGAAGGTGCACAAGAACGCAGCGAAGGAGGCCAAGAGGGACGTTGCGGAGCTGCAAACGGAACTCAGGCAGCTCAAGCACGACGTGAAGTATGAAATTGCCCTGAAGGAAGCCGAGGAGAGGAAGCTGGATAGGAACGAGGACGAGTTGGTGAAGAAGGAGCGAGAACTCGCCTTTCTGGTCAGGGACGTGCAGGTCGCCAACGTCGAGAACCAAGTCCTGCATCAGACGTCGAATAAGCTCGATAAGGCGCTGACGACGAACAAGGAGATCACGGAGGATGGGGAGGAGAGGTGAGGGAGGTGCTTAACACTGCGAAGAGCGAAGCGACGAGCTGGGAATGCGACAATTTAAGGGGGTAACAATGCGAAGCGATGCAGTTTTAGTCTAATGATCAAGCCGCTTTCGTCGCTAAACAATTCTAACTCGTCTCGCTTCGCTCGCCGCTCGTCGCAGGTTGCAGAAGGTGTCCGAGGAATTGGGGCTCACTGAAGTCGACGTGTTCATGCTGCAGAGGGAGGTGAAGACCGCTGAGGAGGAGAGCAGGAAATGGAGGCAGCGGTATTTGATGGTCGAGAAGGACGTCAGACGGGCTGAGAAGGTGAGAGAGAGAGAGAGAGAGAGAGAAGCTGCGAGGACGACATCATATAATTCTTCTAACTCGTTAAATTCGCTCGTTGCAGGTAAGTTCTTGATCGCGGCGTACGACTCAATGAATGGGGCAGGCTGGCCCGAGTAAGCTTGCGATCGCGGCGCCGGGATAAAATTAATTGGGGCTAGCTCCGGGTTAATTTGCGACCGCGGCTCCCCACGTTATGCTAACTCGTCGTCAACTCCCTCAACGTCGTCGCAGCTCCTGAAGGACTTTACGAAGAGTAAGAGCAACGAGCTGGAGGCGAAGCACGGCTCTGTGTTGGGGAATATGAGGGGTGGCGGCAGTCAAGGCAGTCGGGGCTTCAGCGGAGGCGGATTTAGGTCCGACTTGGAGGCCTCGATAAACACTAGCTACAGTCAGTCGTTGGGAGGTGGAGTTTTGGGAAGCCCAATGAGCGTTCCGAGCAGGGCCAGCGTTAGCGGCGGCAGGGACAGAACCCGGAGCGGCGATGAAAATAGACCCAGGGACGTCGTCAAGAGGGGCAGGCGGAAGAGGAAAGATGAGAAGGCGAAACCACCTCAAACGAAGTCGCTATCGCACATGGCGCGCTCGTTCAACTCCGTGGACGAGCTGAGGGGAGGGGCGGACAGCACGCTCATGCGGGCGGTTCTTGGGGGCGAGACGAACCTTGTGAGCACGAGGGGAGGGATGGGGGACAGCAGAGCCATTAAGGCTACGCCGTTCGAATTGAAGCCCTTGAAGAGCCGAGGGTTGGAAAACGGGGGCAGCCAGTTCGGCGGGATGACGACGGAGCTCGCAGAAGGAATGCCCATCGATTTCCACGACACGTACCACGACATTGCAGTGAAGAATAATAGGAGAGGAACAGCGAAAGCACGTAGCTACGCGCAAAACTCAGATTTGTGGCCGGAGGGAATGGACGATTAAAATGAATATGATAATGAACAACTTTAGTTTACAAACATACATAATCTTAACATAACTAATCTGAATCACACAAATCGATGACCTCTCTTGGCTTCTTTGAGGGCTTGGTGGGCGAAGAAGATGGCGAAGGGCTGTTTTTCTCGAGGAACTTAAGCCGCTTAGCCCGCAGCGGGAGTTAGTCGCGCTTGGGTTTGTTGTTGTTGTTGTTGTTGTTGTTGTTGTTGTTGTTGTTGTTGTTGTTGTTGTTGTTGTTGTTGTTGGTTTCGGGGGAGAGCGGGGCGGTTGGGAGAGATAATGACTACTGCTGACGTTCTCGACACCAGGAGGCAGGATGCCGCGGGTGGCAAGTTTAGCGATGGAGTGTGTGAGGACTGACTTGACTGGGGCTTTGATTTCCTCTTTTTAATCGGCGTTGAATTATTTTTACTCAGAGCGCCTTCAACAAGCCCCATCTCGTTCCTCTGCATTCTGCCGACGATCTCCTCGACCAAGCTGTCGAATTTTTCGATCTGTGAGCAGTGCGCCCATTCTCTAGCGGTCTCTGCGTCGAAAAAGAGCGGTACGCGAGACTGCGAAGCGAGGAGCCGTGTTAGAATCATTAAAACGAACGAGGTGTCGATTGATTGATGAGGCTTCACTCACAGGATATCCGTTCTCCGAGGCCTTCTCGCCGCGCTCTCTCGTAAGCGTAATTCTTCGTGAATCCACGGTGGCGAGAGCAAAGCCTTTTCCTACTCGAAGAGCTCCCAAATATATGATCTTATCGTCATAGTCGCTGGAGCGGAGCGTAATCCCCTCTACGAAGGACGTGACGCACACGGCGACAAGACGGTTTCCCGTGACGCAGGCCGCCCACCCCAGCTTCAAACGCTCGTTCGGCTCCAACCATAAGTTTATCGTGGAGTTCCAAACCTCGAAGGAAAGGGTTTGGACGAGGAAGGAGTAATCGCTTTTTTGGTTGCTGATGCAGATGGCGGGGAAGCCTTCGCTGCTGTTGTTGAAGTCCTTGTTCGCTTTCTTGTGGCCAGATTTTTTCGTTGCTGTGCGATAGGGAGCGGGAGGAGAGGGATGGAGGCCTTCGTCAGGCCAGTCCTCATCACCGTTGCCGTTGAGACAGTCCATGAGCTCGTCCGGGTCTTTCATCATTCCAGCGCGCCCACACGTGACGAGTTATCACGAGTTACCAGAGCTGCAAGTGGGACACGCGTGGGTGTTGGTGGAATTGGGTTAGATTTTGGTTCGTTTTAGGGACAATATTTTATTGACAGAGCAGCGACGCTCTTGCATGCCGGTTGGAGTGCACTCGCTACGACTGCTAAGCGCCACTTACATTATCAACGAAACAGTGCTTGAATATGGAGCATGAAACGGATATGAAAAAGTCGTCTGGTGACTATCCAAGGAGCTATGAAGTCGAGGTACAGCGAAAACTATCCGACGATGAGCGACGAAAGTTGCGAAGAGCCGACGGATTAAAAGGTGTGATTTTATTTTTCCTGACGAGTTCATAGGCTGCCTCTCAAACTGTGGGACTTAATGAATGTAGTGGCTGGTGGGATCAACTAGTGAAGAAGCGATATCGGACGAGATCAGAACTGAGTGTGCTCAAAATTGGTTCTCCTGGAACGGCAAGACGGTTTATCGATTGAGTTCTCCAACACGATTGGATTACAGTCATTTTCCTACTCACACACGAGTATCCTAGACGATAACCTAGATCATTAGAACCAGTCCTAAGTTTAACTGACTTCTAGCGGCGGAGAAAAGGATTTATTTAGTTTACAAACTCGGCTCCTCCCGCATTCTTTTTTGATTTTGGGATCGTTCTCGATGAGCGACCATCCACAGCACGTAGCATCAGCCCTAGCCGGAACCTGGATGGCCACTAAGCCCTTCAGAGCTCATATTTGGATCATTCCTCAAAGCGACGATCGCTTTGAAGTGCGCATGCCGGGCTGGTTCGCCTTGTCCTACCGTTGCTTGGGCGGCGGCCCAACCCGTATCTTCACGCGGGCCCAAGGAACGGACAACATTTTCCAGTGCACCACTACGAAGTACGAAATCCAACAAACCTTCACAATCGTCAAGCTCTCCGCTGACAAACCATACGTCGAAAGCGAAAACATTATCAACATTGAGGGCAAGGTGTACGTTCGCGGACTCCAGAGCCCAGGTTAAAGGAGAGGAGAGAAAAGGAGAGGAGAGGAGAGGAGTGAGGACGAGTTTTGCGAGAACACGTTGGATATAACAACATCGTTAACTAGCACGGCGAGCTAGGAGAGAGCGAGGACGAGTTTTACGAGCACGCATTGACTGCGCTCCTCGTTTTACGAGAACACGTTGACGTTAAAATTAAAAACAACTCTCGTTCCATTACGCCATTCTTTAACTACAAAAATTGCAATCTTTACTAAACTCTATAAGTTCTACTTCGCTTCTACACTTCTATTTCTTCATCTACTTCTACTTCTACTTCTTCTATTCCACCCCCCCCCCCACTATTCAGTTTATATACTTATGGGGTCGTTGCACACCTGGCCCTGAATGCAGAACCTTCCTTGGTCTCCTTTGGGTGCTAGAAAAGCGGCGGTGTAAAAGCCGTACGTCAAGGTGTGCGTGGCTACCCAGATGATGGCGAAGAACAGGTGCACTGGGCGCTTCCCGAACACCGCAATGTTGATTTCGAAGGGCGGGGCCTCCATTTCTTCCCTCTTACCACCACCCCCAACCCCACCAT
>BLQM01000253.1:18998-39359 GCA_012489335.1 Triparma laevis f. inornata
CCCTCTTACCACCACCCCCAACCCCACCATCACCGTCACCATTACCATCCGTGTCTCTTTGGCTCATAGTCAAACCATCAGTAATTTCCGATTCCATATCGCTCATAGCGGCCTGCCTCGCACTCCCATCCACGTCGTCGCTGTTGGTAGGGGAATCCACACTTGGCACCGGGGTGAAGTAGGGGCTCCCCCCACCCTTTTTCTTGCTACTTGAGGCGAAGGGCCTGAAAGGTTGGTTTCTTAACGAGGGTTGCTCCAAATCTGACAAAACAGAAACAATGTTGGAGGTGTTGATGGGTTCACACTGCGCCCCCCCCACCGGCACCCTGAAGTTGTCCAACAACTCCTCACCCTTGTTCTTGATGACGATGCACTCGTAAATGTGGGCGTGGGAGCACCTCTTCAGGTAGTTGACGATTGGCTTCCTGAAAAAAATGTTGGTGAGGAAGGAGGACTTCAAGTCGACGCCCCACGCCTGGGCGACCGTCGTGGTGCCGTTTTCCTCCGGATACAGCATGATCCCGCAGGGGGGTATGGTGATTCGTCTGACGCCCGGGAGAGGAAGTCGCGTGGGGTGCTCGCAGCTAAAGAATGCGACTATCACTGCGCCGTCTCGGAATCTGCGACGAGCGTAGCGAGGAGCAGAGGAGCGAAGCGACGACGTTAGTGTTGGTTGTTGAGTTTTGTCTCGACTAGAGCTACTGGCGAACGCTGAATTTCGAACAGAGATATCACGTTCTCTACCATCGTCGCTTCGCTCCTCGTGTATAATTCTATCTTCTAGCTCGTCGCTTCGCTCCTCGCTGGGCTTCGTCCTCGTGACTTCGCACCTGTAAAGAACCTCGGTCCAGAGAGCGTCTCTGTCAGTAAACCCCATCGACCCGCCGTAGTACTGGTACAAAATCCTGCAGCCAGGGTGCAGCTGTTCAACGAAAGTTTGGTCGTTCGCGTTTTGGGGGAGGCAGTTGTTGGTGCTGGACAGTAGTGCCGCGAGCTGCGCCGAGGACGAAGTCCGAGGAGCGAAGCGACGAGTTAGTAATTAATATTCTTAATGTTCTTCTACTTCGCTTCGCTCCTTTCCTTTGCATCACCTGAGCCGGATTGGCCCTAACGCCATCCGTCTTCTCCAAGACCTGCCAGATGTTGGCTACGGGGTTTTTTCGCACCCACCCGTGGAGTCGTGAGCACTCAAACTCCGGACAAGGAACGCCGTCCCACTTGTTCATGTCGGGGTCCCAGCCGTCACTCAGGTTGGTGTTCTCGACGTATCGCCTGGCCTCGTCGGCCTTCCTTACAACAAAGCTCCCGTACACGTTAGGGTTGTACTGGTACGAGTCCATGAAGTCGATTCCTGACACGATTGCGGATCCCATGGACACGCCGTTTCCCCCTCCTCCTGCTCTTCTACCTCCTACCTCGGAGGAGCCGGGACTGTCCTTGGGCTCCATTGAGAACGCCTCGACTATACTATCGTCAAGGTTGTCATTCTCGATGTCTGCGACGATGACGCTGGTCCTGTACCGCTTCATCCTCCACCCGATGACGAGCATCGACTCGAGCGACAGCATGATTTTTCTGGCACACGTGACCAAAAACAACCCCAAAATTAATATGTTCACGTTCTGGTTGGTGGGCGGGGGTTGCGGCTGCTCGATTCTATAGCCGACGCACGAAAAGGCGCAGTGGCTAGTGTCGTAGTCGTACTCGAGGGATATCGAACTTATGTTGGTCGGGTTCGGCTCTGCGACGAGCGTAGCGACGAGCATTAACGAGTTAGAATTGCGTAACGCAGAAAGCGGCTTGAGTATTTGGTCTAAAGCTCCTAGCGCAGCCGGATTACTCGCGCAAATATCGTATTAGTATCTCGTCGCTTCGCTCCTCGCAGCTTCTTACCTCCTCCCCCCGGGGCGTTCCACTCGGGCAATCCGTGCTCTCCTATTTTCGCGATTCTCACGTTGTCTCCGAAGTAGTGCCTCCAGTGGTGCTCCATGAAGAACATGCCAGAGACGAGGAAGAAGGCCACAACTTCGCAGAACCCGTCGATGGTGAGCTGTGGCGGGGGGGGGCGAACGAAGCGAGCCGAGGAGGAAGTCCGAGGAGCGAGTGACGAGTTAATTTAGAATGTTCTTAAAGTTTAGACTGTTCTTAATGCTCGTCGCTTCGCTCCTCGCTGGGCTTCGTCCCCACCCCCCCCACTCACCTTCGTCTGCAGGCTTCTAAAGGTCGCCGAACACGAGAACGGGTAATCTCTGAATCGCAGTAGCCACGCCACGCACTCGTTCCCGCCGCTGTTCTTGAAGATGCTGGCCACGACGGAGATGCCCAAGAGCTTCAAAAAAAGCTTCCAGTTACTCAAAGGGGCGGTGTGGATATCAAGGAACAGCCCGAGTTGAAACGCATTGTTGGCGATGTAGACGGGCATCATGAGGATTCCGTACTTGTCCCCGGTTGTAGACCGTTTGGCTGCCACCTCTGTTACTCCCATTGTCACAGTGCTGCATAGTTGGAGGACAATGCTCCTAGTTAAGACGCTGTGGCGGCGGAGAGGGGAGCGGCGAGCGAACGAGCGAAGCGAGTGGTGAGCGAAGCGAGCCGAGGAGGGGAGGGGGGAGTTAGTTTAGAGTGTTCTTAATATGAGGAGCGCGTAATTGTCGTATTCCTAGCGAGGAGGGGAGGGGGAGTTCATAAGTAATGCGTTCTCTACTTTACGAGCGAGGAGCCTCATTACGACCGAAATTGTCGTATTTCCGGCGAGGAGCGAAGCGACGAGTTCATAGAAAAGTCTCTACTTTACTCGGCTTCGCTCCGAGTTCATAAGCAACGCGTTCTCTACATTACTCGCTCCTCAAGGAGCCTCGTTACGACGACCGTAATTATCGCACTCCCAGCTCGTCGCTTTGCTCCTCGTTATCGTCGTTTGCTCCTCGCTGGGCTTCGTCCTCCCCCCTCCTCACCTCGCCTCGTAGTCCTCCATTTCAAACTTCCCAGTGTCGGTGCTGACCCTCGACATGATGCTTCCGATGACTATGGCGTACGCGATCAGTAAATGAACGAGCAGCCCGAAGTACCGGCCGTCGTTCTCAATTTTCCTGCTCTTGCCCATGCTGTCCAATCGAAATTGCTTGCTTGGATCTACGGTCTTGTCCTGGATGATGCTGAGAACCATGAGAGGCAAGAGCAAATGCTGCGCCGAGCGTAGCGAGTCGCGTGACGATTGATGTTGCGTAATTTAACGAGTGAGAATTGAGTGGCGGTGATAGTGGCGTCGATATCTAGACTGGAGCTACAAGCGCAGTCGAGTGACGAACGGAATTGACGCATTCTCCGCGAGGAGCGAAGCGACGAGTTCATAGACAATACATTCTCTACTTTACGAGGAGCAAAGCAACAAGTTAATTGACCATGAGTCCTCGCTAATAGAAAACGCATTCTCTACTTTGCTCGTCGCTTCGCTCCTCATAGTAACTCGCGGAGTTACCACATTCCCAGCTCGTCACTTCGCTCCTCGCAGTTCCTCACCTGAAGGACGATGAGTTCTCCTTCGTAGTTGCTAAAAAAACCGACGCAGCCTAACAAGAAGGTGGCCAGCGCCAAGTAGAGAGGGATGTAGTACTTCCCTGCGTACGTCGTGGGCTGCGTCGTGTTCTCCTTGCTGGAGTGGCCGTACGCGTACCAGGCCGTGAAGGGGATGAAGAACAGGATGCAGGCACGGTAAATCCACTGGATGTTGGAGGAGACGTAGTGGTTTGTACGAGGGTTGTACTTTATTGAGGTCATCGCCGGCCACAGGTTGTAAGATATTAGGATCTGCATGAAGATCATTACGGCTAGGAGGATGATGAAGGCGATGGGGCCTCTGTGGTGGGCGAGCATAGCGAGCCGAGGAGCGAGCGTGTTAGTGGTGGAGATAGCGAAAACGAGGAGCGGAGCGAAACCCGTGAAAAAGCGAAGCGACGATGTAGTTCTTATTCTCTCTTAAAAATGCTCGAGCGAGCAGAGAGGTTAAGGCAGCGGAAATGAGGAGTGGAGTATAAATCGTCGCTTCGCTCCTCATTTATAACTTAAATAAAACAATTTCCAAAAAATATGCAGCTTGCAGAAAATCTTCTTCTTTTCTCTTACCTCGAGTAGACACCATCGTCCCTCACTCCAACCCCTGCCCTGCCCTGTTCTCCTCGAGGTTCTCCTCCCATCCCAAACTCCATCCCAAACTTCAGCCTCCCCGGATACACATACAATCCCAACCCAATCACCGGCAGCACGCTCCCCACCGGCTGTAGCACGCTCACGAACACCGTCGCTATCGGATCCACGAACCCCGGGAATAGACAGGACCAAAACAACACTGTTATGACGAAGCAGGAGATCATCTTTGTGGGCGTTGAGAAGGTTGAGAGATGGGTTTGATGGGTGTGCATGCTGGCAGGGAGTATTTCCGTGGAGGGCTGGAGCGTGGGAAGCTCGGGGTGGATCACACTAGTAGGCATTAGGACAGGCTAATGCTCGCTGCTCGCTGCCGGGAAGTAGAGGGGCAAAAACGGTAACAGTTCGGGGGGGGCGGGAGCGTCGGTTGGTCCGGGGATGATGTGGGGGTAGGGTGGGTGAGAAGGAGTGCGCTGTTTGTGCAGTTCGCGGTCTGTGGGATGAGTTTTTTAATTAATGCTGAAACCAGCTCGAACACGGAGCAGACCACCTGCCCATGTGATCTTGGCATCCACGCTGGAAAACACAACTATTCTTCTAGCAATACTTATTAGCTACTTTCGATCGAATCTGAAGTAGGAGGGGGTGTCTTCCTGATTATTAACGTGCTTGGGAAGCGAGCGTGAATTGAAATTGGAAAGCTTTTTCTTCATTCTTCATCGGGCAATTTAGCATTTCTATTAATCATGCTCTACTTCAATTCCAGCCCGGGCAGGGAGGGGGAGGGGGGGGGGGGACCGACGCGAATTATATTTGGCGAGGACGACCCCAATGGTTCGCCTATAGCAGTTTATAGTTTCGATGAGGATGACGACGTCATGAGGTTGGATCGGGCATTTGTGAGAAAGAAGAGACCTCACAATTGGATAGAGGGAGTGGAACGGGATAAGTGGGGGAAGATCATAAGGACTTGTGGGGTAGCATGTTGTCCATATAAGACTGGTAAACCGGACCAGTTGAAGAATCATAAGGCTGCGAAGCATGGGATCAATGTGGTCTGGTGCTCTTGCGATCAAGATAATTGCGACTACAAAGCCAAGCAAGCAAGCAGCGTCAAAAACCACAAACAAGATATTCACAATATTGATGTCGGATGGCATTAATTCGATACATGTGACTACAAAGCCAAGCTAGCACACCACCTCAGACAACACAAACAAGTTAAACACAACATTGACGTCGTTTGGTACCAATGCGATTCATGCGAATTCAAAACCAAGCAAGCAGGCAAAATCAAACGACACAAATGAGATGTTCACGACATTGACGTCGTTTTGCACCAATGCGAATTGTGCGAGTACAAAGCCAAGCAAGCAGGCGACATCAAAAGACACAAGCAATTTACTCGCAAAATCAACGTCATTTGGTACCAGTGCGATACATGCGAATAAAAAACGAAACAAGCAAGCGACCTCAAATGACATAAACAAGCAATTCACAGTTTCGGCTCGAGTTCGACAAGGGTGCCCTCCACGGGTAAGCATAAGGGCGCCGTTAACGCTGGCGATTTCTTGCTAGATGATTCGAGCGAAGATGAATTTTATGAAGATCTCTTGGATGACGACGATTCGATCGAAGACGCCGTCGACGACAGTGACGACGATGAATAGTGTGGTCAGCGAACTCATAAGAAGAGGTAATACTTTTTCTGAGATGCGCGAACTAATACTTATTAACGATATCAACAAATTTTAATAGAATTTTGAGCGTTTTATTATTCCTCGAAGTCCACAAAGAAACTGAAACTGAGAGGGAAAGTGATGATTTCCAGAAATTTGGATAATCGGCTGGATCACACACTTTCCGTCTAGCAACATGGTCGGTCAAATGTTAGCGGATTTGGGCTTTGAGGATATCAAGCAATCCGATGCACTGCAGTGCGTTCGCGTTGCGGCACGTTACAATCCCTTGACAAATATTCGACGAGCTTTCCGAGCCACGCACTTTCGCACGAGGAGAACTGCACCAGCAGGTCGCGGAAGCAATGTGGCATATCATCTAAGCCCTTGCCGTAGTGCCCGTGCCCCTGCTAACTACTCCCAACCCCTCCCGACGACCCCAACTCCGCAATCCATCGCTAACCCCACCCCCTATCCCTCGCAGCCTACGCTTTCTGTCCAACGCTCCCGCCTGTTCGCAGCGCTGAACAAGACCTACACCGACCAAGAGTTCGACGAGCTCTGCTTCGAGTTTGGCGTCGAGCTCGATGAGATCACCAACGAGCGCGAAGAAGCCGAGAAAATGGGAGCCACCAAGGAGCAGCTCAAGGTACGAAGTCGTCTCGTCGCTCATCTCCTCGCTGTGAATACGATATTAGCGCGAGTTCTTCGGCTGCGCTCGTAGCGTTGGTCTAAATGCACAAGCTTCTTTCTTCGCTACGCAATTCTAACTCATTAACTCCTTAACACCAAACTTCGTGCGAATCGCTGCGCTCTTCGCAGACCCTCAGCACGGAGACTGTGTACAAGATCGACTGTCCTGCGAACCGCTACGACCTGCTCTGCAATGAGGGGTTGAGCAGAGCGCTTCGTATTTTCCTGGGCCAGCAGGAAGCTCCCACTTATTCTTTGGTGGAGCCTGCCTACGGCAAGGTGAGACATCATAGCTTCGCTCAGCGACGGGGTAGCGTCCTATTGACTCCACAGGACAATAAGAACACACCGTATCTTCGCTCCGCTCCTCGATAACGAAGGCGTACAACTCGTCGCTACGCCCCGAGATAACAACGTGGCTCCTCGATAACATCGCATCTACGCCCATTCTAACTCATCGCTTCGCTCCTCGGCTCACACAGCGCGAGGTCATGACCGTAAAAGCCAGCACCAACAAAGTGCGACCTCACGTGGTGTGCGCTATTCTTCGCGACGTGACGTTCAACCAGGAGCGCTACGAGTCCTTTATTGACCTGCAGGACCAGCTCCACAGGAACCTCTGCCGCATGCGCACCCTCGTCGCCATTGGAACCCACGACTACGACACCGTCGAGGGGCCGTTCGAGTACCACGCCAAAGCCCCCGAGAGCATTGAGTTCGTGCCTCTCACTGAGACCGACAGGAGTTTCACTGCCAAGAATCTCATGGAGGTGAGCAAAGGGTTGGCGAGCGTGTTGAGACGACAGTGAGGAGCGAAGCGACGAGTTGAAAACCGCTGTATTGAGTAGCTTCGCTCCTCGTTGACATCGCTCAGCGACGAGTTGAAAAACGCGGGTTTGAGGAGCTCGCTACTCAAATCATGGCTTCCAAAACATATTAATTCCTCTAACCCCACCCCCACACAAACCATAGCACTACGAAACTGACCCCAGCTGCAAACACCTCAAGCCGTACGTGCCCATCATCAAGGACGAACCCCTGTACCCCGTCATCCAAGACTCCAAAGGCACCGTCCTGTCCCTCCCCCCCATCATCAACGGCCGCCACTCCCGCATCCAGCTCACCACCACCAACGTCTTCATTGAGTGCACCGCCACCGACTTGACCAAGGCCAATATCGTGCTGGATACAGTCGTTGCCATGTTCTCCGAGCACTGCGCGAAGCCCTTCACCGTCGAGCCTGTCGACGTTGTTTACGAGGAGACTGGCGAGATCCAGACCACTCCCATTTTGTTCTCTAGGTGAGAGAGCTGGTGGTAGCTTGCCTAGTAATGCACAACACAATTCTAACACGCGCTCGCTACGCTCGCTGCTCGCTTGCAGAACCGAAACCGCCAAGGTTGACTTCGTCAACAGCCTCATCGGCATCAAATGCGACGCCGAGAGGATGGTCGAACTCTGCCACAAGATGCAGCTCGGCCCGGCCGAGCTCCTGCCCGACGGAGAGACCCTCCGGGTGACCGTGCCGTGCACGCGCTCGGATATCCTGCACGCAGTGGACATCGCCGAGGACATTGGAATCGCCTACGGCTACAATAACATCGTCAAGAAGGTTCCCACGACGTGCACCGTCGGAGGAGAGCAGCCGCTCAACCACTTCGGCGACCTCCTCAGGGAAGAGATCGCCCGCGCGGGCTACATCGAGGTGCTCACGCACGGACTGGTCTCAAACCACGACAACTACACGGCGCTGAGGAGGAAGGAGGACGGCCTCGCCGTCTCCCTCTCGAATCCCGCCAACATTGAATACGAGGTGAAAGGCTGCAAGGAGCGGAGCGACGAGCTACAAATACGACAATTATGGTCGCAATTTGTCTGCACCAGTAGCTTCAGTCTTGATATCGATGTCACCACCACTGCTACGTAATTCTAACATGTTAACGTCAATATTCTTGCGACTCGCTACGCTCGTCGCAGGTGATCCGAACAACCCTCCTCCCTGGACTGCTCAAGGTCCTGGAGCACAACAAGTCGGCCTCCTTCAGCGGAGGCTTCAAGATCTTCGAGATCAGCGACGTCGTTCTGAAGGATCTCGAGCATGTCGTCACCGAGAGCATCGTCGGATCCAGGAATTCGAGGAGGTGAGTGTTGGTTGAGAGCTTCAGATGCGGACAGACTCAGACTGCATGTAACATGTAAACTTACCACTCAACGCTACGCCCCACTCCGTAAAACCACAGGCTCGCGGCCGTCTACGCTGGACCCACAGCAGGATTCGAAATTATCCACGGACTCGTGGACAGGGTCATGTGCCTCAGCGAGGTCGCCCCCGATGACGCCTACATCAAGAATAGTATCAAGGGAGACGAGGAGAAGTACCGCGTGACCAGGGAGGGGCTGGTGTACACCATCGCCGAAGGCAACGATGCAATGTTCTTCCCCGGCCGCGCCGCAGACATAATGATGAAGAGGGAAGGAGGAGAGTTCAAAAAGATTGGAAGCTTCGGAGTTGTACACCCCGAAGTGCTGAAGAAGTTCGATATTGGCTACCCCGCGAGCATGCTCGAGATCAACATCGAGGACTTAATCTAAGCAAGTAGAAGAAAGTTGCAGAAGAAGCGAACATGTTTTTTTACTAGTTTGAGGTTTTGAAAAATTGTGAAGTTCTTGTAGTGTGTATGTTGTGTGGACTCCTTCTGAGACTACTTCGCAAAGGAGGGAGCGAAGCTCGCAGGCTCTCCGTTCTTAACATACGCCCCCCTAATCTTCGGCATCGTCAACCCGGAGGATCACTACCATGTCCCTCTTTTGTGCAGTTCATACGGCTACAATACATACAGGGGGAGTTAATTAGAGATTCGCTAACCTATTTTGATCATTGAAAATGTGTTATTTTTTCGCTTAATTTCGAAACGATAGTAGTGGCGTTTGGTGTTATAAATTATAAGAGTGACGAAGGGTACTCAGTTCTGCCATGCGCGAAAATTTTACACATTGCACGAACTTTTAAAGCGTTCGTTTGCCACATGTGATCTTACTTAGATATTTTTGAAGGGTCTTAACTGAACGACGTTAGATTTCAGTTGCCTAATAATTTATGGGAGTTGAAAACAAGTATGAAGAGCCTAGTGTATTAATTTAAGTTGCGTTCGAGATCGTTCACATACTTTAATAGCCGTCCCAACAAAAATCGATTTTTGTCCAGTTCAAAATCGTATATCTATTTTGTCGCATTTAAGGCTATTCTTGATTATATTCGGAATTTAAAAATCTCTCAGCGATTATTTAATAACACGATTTTCTAAAAGAATGAATTTAGTAAATCAAAATCGGTGTTTCTCGAATTATTTTGGTCAGTCTTGGCAATATTTGCCCATTAAGGGTCCCTGAAATACTGAATATGTCATATTTATAGCAAATAGATTCAATGAAAGCGAAAATTGTTTTTTTAAACCGTGAAGACAAGCTTTTCTGAAAAAATCACTACTAAAGTCTTGTACTTATGGGTACCAAAGGGCCAAAAAAGACAAAAATTGAACCAAAGAAGATTATATTGCCGATTTAAATTCCAGATATTTGACTAAAATTGATTCTCGGTCATATCTCGCGTTCTCGAATAGATTGTAGCCCACACAAATATTCTTGCCAATAAATTCGCTCATTCGAACCAGTCCTAAGTTTCTACTGACTTATCGCGACGGAGAAAAGGAGTTATTTAGTTTACGAACTTGTCTCCTCCCGGAATCTTTTGTTGAGGCGAGCGTTTTACATCGAACTATCGATCTTTCTCAATGAGCGAACAGCAGCAACATGCCGCATCAACCCTTGCCGGAACGTGGGTGTCCACTTCTGTACCCTCCACATCTCCGATCTGGATCATTCCTCAAAGCGACGATGTCTTTGAAGTTCGCATGCCAGGCTGGTTCCCGTGGTTCGCGTGGGGGACTTGCTGCTGCTTGGGCGCTGGTCCTTCTCGAGTTTTCACGCGGGTCCAAGGAATGGACAACACATTCCAGTGCACCGATGCTGTATATTGCTGCACCATTGCTAAAATACAACAAACGACCAAAATTGTCAAGCTCTCCGCTACCAACCCATATGACAAAAGTAAAAACATCATCAACATTGACGGCAAGATATACGTTCGTACTAGTTAATTAAAAACAACCCGTGTTCCATTTTTTAACTACTAAAAATTGCGATCTATTTTGCTTCTACTTCGCTTCTACGCTATTTCGCTTCTATTTCTCTACTGGGGTCGTCGCACACCTGGCCCTGAATACAGAACCTTCCTTGGTCTCGGCGGTAACAGCATCATGAGAAAATGGGAGGGGGGGGAGATTCGATGGGCTGTATAATTGTAACATAAATAAAAGTTTAGGGCGTGATTTGTTCGTTGAAAACCCTCTCGTTACCCTACTTAAAAAGACTCCGCTTAATTGTTTTTGTGTGTGTGCGTTCGAACATGTACGTGTGTGCCGACATGCCTTCAGTAATCCCAGAGGTTACCTCTTTTTCGTGCTGGCGACCTTCTTGACGACCTTCGCCGCCGGCTTCTTCGCAGCAACCTTCTTGGCCGCCGCCGCTCCCGTTACCTTCTTAGGTAACTTGGCTGCAGCACCACTGGCAGCGGAGCGCCTGAAGAGGCCGAAGACCAGGTTGAGTCCCCTCCTTAAAATAAAGGCGCCGGCGACGGTAACCGCCAAACCAATGACTTGACGAGCAACGGGGTTGCTGTACAACCCCGTCATGTACCCAGCGAAAGGCCACGAGCTGCGGAGTTCGGCGTCGTCCACGATGACTAGGGACTTGCCGAGCTTCATTTGGTTGGTCTCGGGGTCGACAAGGAGCGAGTCCCCGGGCTTTCCCGTCTGGGACCAGATGACCTTGCCCTTCTCGGAGAGCGACAGCAAGCCGCTCGTGTCGAGCTTAAGGCTCAGAACCGAAGGAGCGAGCGATTTGTTGAGTTTGGACGGCGGGGAGGAGAGCGATTGCGGCTGCGGCGGCGAGCGAACGAGCGAAGCGAGCCGAGAAGGGGAGGGAAAGTTAGTATAATAGAATCGATTAACATGTTCAATCTTTAATACTCGGTCGCTTCGCTCCTCGTTGTTGTTCACCTTAACGACCGTTTTGACCTGGCCGGCGAACAGAACGGCGGCTTTGGACGTCGCCGCCTGAAGCTGCTTTCCGAAGTTTTCGGGGTCCTCGCTCACGACGACCTCGTCGGCAATGGGGACGGTCTTCATCAGCGCGATGTGGCTCAACTCGGTTCCCGGCGCGAGGCCGAACTCGAGATCGGCGATGTCGGTGCGGCGTTCGACGAACATGCTGACGGCGGTCCACAGCAGCAAGAAGACGAAGATCTTGCCGAACAGCGAGAGGCTGTTGGGATCGTTCTTGACCTGTGAGCGCGAAGAGTTAGAATTCGATTTTAAATGTGGCGTTATTCATAACTTTTCCTATCTCACCTTCTCGAAGGCAGCCTTCGCCTTGGCGGGCGAATCCGAGAGGGCGGAGAAGAGGGAACCGTTGGTGTGCGCGATCTCCTCGACCCCGGTGACCTCCAGCTTGGAGGAGGCGTCGTCCTCGGCGGCCTGCGATCGACGAGCGTAGCGAGGAGCGGAGGATGAATCCCGAGGAGCGAAGCGACGACGTTAGAGTTGGTTGTTGAGTTTGTCTCGACTGGAGCTACTGGCGAACGCTGACTTTCGAACAGAGACATCAAGTTTTCTCATCGTCGCTTCGCTCCTCGTGACTACGCACCTCCTGAGCCTTGCGCTCCTCCTCCTCCTTCTCCAACCTGCTCTTCTTGGGGGCGGCGTAGACGATGTAGGAGGGGGAGACGGGGACGGCCTGCCCGGCGGAGCTCTCGGTGTCCGGGGACTGGAGCGGCGTGATCTCCATGCTCTTGAGCAGGGCCTTGAGCTTGGACGAGCGACGCATGTTCTCGGAGTGGCGCGCCGTGGCGGCGGCGGTGATCTGGGAGTGAAGCGGCGAGCGAAGCGAGCCGAGGACGAAGTCCGAGGAGGGGAGGGGGGAGTTATTATAGATTGTTCATCGTTAACACTCAGCGACGAAACACTCAGAAACGCAATTTGCAAATATCGCGTTCATTGCTCGTTACTTCGCTCCTCGCAGTTGCTCACCCCGTCGGGGATGCCCAAGAGCAGCTCGTTCTGCTGAACCTCATACTTCTTGATGGCGAAGGAGTTCACGAACTCAGAGCCGCCGGGGCGGCAGAGGCCGATGCAGGTCGCGGAGAGGGAGTTGGGGTTGTGAGAGCTCTGGAGCTTCACGTTCTCCAAGACGGACTTAGTGGTGGCGTCTGTGGCGAGCGAAGCGAGCCGAAGACGAAGTCCGAGGTGAGGAGCGAAGCGACTAGTTAGTATAACTTACTTCTAGTATCGTTACTCGCATAATTGTCGCATTCCCAGCTCGTCGCTTCGCTCCTCGCGACGTTTGTACCTTGGGTGAAGGAGACCTGGAGCACCTCGAACTTCTTGCGGCCGGCGGGCGTGGTAGAGTCGATCGAGTTAGGCGCCTCCATCAGCAGGATCGCGCAGGTGATGACGGGGCGGCCGCCGGTTCCGCTCGTGAACCCGGATTGGTCATCCTGAGGAGCCTGCGGAGGGGCGGAGGTGAGGAGGGGATTGGGAGGAGGGAAAGGAGGGGATAACGCACCTGGGACGCGCCGCTAGCGCTGTCGGTATCCTTTTTCTTCTTCCTGAGGAATGACATATCCTGCGTGGGGGCGAGCGGGGGAAAGGGGGCGGGTTAGGTGAAGATCAATAACGCATGCATCGACGACCTAGAAAGAATTGGGCTGATTGTGGGTATCATGGGGATCGTAGTGGGACGGCTTGGTCGTTTATTGTCTCTATGGGCAAATTTGAACGGGATGGTTTAAGTTTTAAGGGACGAGGAGTTTCTTACTTTGAGAAAATGGCGTGCTAAACTTTCTCAGATTTTCTTCATCCACTTTTCGGTTTCGTCAATTTTACAGTCCCATGCGCAACCTCAAAGTCTGTTACTCTTTTCACCTACACTCCTACCCTACTTGTTCCCTCTCAACCCCCTCAACACTTAACAAACGCCCCCAAAAATGAAAACTAGCCAATACCCGTCCAAACCTGCGGCGCCCGCAAAACCCACTCCATCCTGTGGTTATCCTACCTGCTCCGAGCCCGCCCCGCTCAAGTGCTCACGTTGCCTTGAAACCCACTAATACTCCGCGAAACACCAGAACGAGCACTGGCCTCTCCACAAGAAACTCTGCGTCGCGCCTCAAAAGAAAATCTCGGCTCCCGTTCTGTAGTTTGAGAAGAAGGTTTGGCGGGGAGGACGAAAGTGTTCGGGGAAGATCACAGGAATACGTTGGTGGTGGTGAATAATGTGGGAGGCTCTTACTACGAATTGAAGAATTACGAGAAGGCGTTGGAGTATTTCGAGAGAGCTTAGAAGGGGAACGAGATCATGTTGGGGATTTCTAACTCGCATTGCTTCAACAAAGGTAACCCTTCCTCTAAATAAAAACAATCCTTTTTCATTAAATACGTTCATAATCATTATCTTAATTTGCGGAGCAGCTTTTCGTGGTCTCCCCGCAACGCCCTCAAGTCCTCCTTCCGAAACCCTTCGATCGATTTCCTTAAGCTCCTCACCAGCGCGCTCCTCCCCCCACTCCCCCCACCCCCCGCGTCTCTGTCTCTCCACGCGTAGTAGTCGCACGGCGTTGGCGTTGGCGCAGAATCGGTCGAACAGAATTCAGAGGCGGACGATTGGCACAAGCCGTCGCAGCACATGAACTGGTAAGTGCTGCCGAAGTCTCGCTTCGAGTCGACCGTCATGGCGTCGTAGATCATTGAGAAGTCTTCCTGCGTCGCCCTGCCGACGTCCCCGGCGCAAATCCTCTCGCGGCCGAGCAGCTTGAGCTTTTGGTTTCCGAATTGCTGCGACGAGCATTAGCGAGGCGAGGGCGAAGCCCGAGGAGCGAAGCGACGAGTTAGTTAAGAATGCTCTTAATGCTCGTCGCTTCGCTCCTCTAGTAACTCGCGGAAATAACGCATTCAAGGTCGTCGCTTCGCAAATCGCAGTTTCTCACCTCGTACACATTATCTTCGCCGGATGGCGTTAATAGCTGCCCGCCGGAGATTTTGATTTTGCGCCCTTCGCTTCCTGTCGCGGAGACGCCGGTTAGAATCGCGGTGTCGACGCAGGAATCGCAGCCCAGTGCGCCGGCCGGGATGGTGGTCGGAGGTCGGGGGGCGGGAGTGACGTTGGCGCGACATTTTCCGTCGAAGGGGTCGCTCCAAAATTGGAGTTGCGTGTTGTCCGAGAGCTCAAAATAGCATGCGAGCTGTGCACGGCGACAAGAGTTAGATTGTGTATTGCGTATTGCGTGGGTGTGAGTTTCTCAAACTCACCTTGTCCGCGTCCATCTCCCACTCAGGTAGCAAAATGCCGTCAAAGTTATTTTGAGCGCAGCTGTGCGTCCCGTCAACCCAGTCCAAGACGCAAGCGTTGAAACCGTCCACAATTGTGTACATTTCGTCGAGCGTTTGTAAACTGCAGGTTCCAAGAAGGGTGATACCATCGACTTCAACCGGTCTAGTCACCGGCACGACAACGTCGGCGCAGTTGATCCTGTCGACGCACCGTCCGTTCACCGCCGTCTTTCCGGGCCTCTCGAGGAGGCAGAACTCCGCGTAGGGGGCAGGTCCCTGCGGCGTGACCATGTTCCTCATGGGTCTGTTGGTGGAGCAGTACGGAGTTTGTCCTGGAGTCGTGCATGTGAATCTGTGCGAGCAGCGGCGAGCAAAACAAAAATGAACCTTGTAAGAATTGAATTGAAAGTAGCAAACGATGTTAGAACTACACTTGGAACGAACAAAGTAAACTCACCTCGCCTCCTGAAACTGCTGTAGGTCGTAGTTATTGGGAACGACGGGAACCAGCCGATTGACAATCGTGTCGCCGTCGCTGTTGATATACGCCATATCGTTCGCGTTGGCGTAGTTGAACGACTCAGAGGTGCACTCCAGGAAGAGCGCTCGCTCCCAGCACGAGTTCGTGGACGGCGGAGGAGTATTTGGGGCTGGCGTTGGGGAGGTGACGAGCTGAACCTTGAAGTCAAACTGTAGCGAGCGGCGAGCGAAGCGAGCCGTGCAGCGCTCTGTTAGACGAGAATGGTTGAGTTGTACCTCGTCCAAAGCTACTGGTGCACACCAAATTACAAGCGCAAATATCAAGTCACAGCGAGAAGCGCTCCTCACCTCCTCCTGCCAATCGACTGGGCAGACGCCCATGGAGTCTGCGGCGAGCGTAGCGAGGAGGATTAGCGAGGCGAGGACGAAGTCCGAAGCGAAGGAGCGAAGCGACGAGTTAGAATGAATAATCATGCATTGTCAGCTCGTCGCTTCGCTCCTCGCTGTCGTCGTTCGCTCCTCGCAGTTCCTCACTCACCTGGTTCGTTGATCCCCTCCAGCCTCAGCCTGCATCCGTACGCTACCTCCTTCTGCGGACACCCAAAAACTCGTCCAAGCTGAAACTTGAACTCGTTCTCTCCCGTGTAACAACCGTTCTCAGTATACGTCTCCTGCGACGAGCGAAGCGAGTCGCATGAAGATTGGTGTTAACACGTTAGAAACGAGAAGCGACGAAAGCGACGAAAGCGGCGTCGACGTTGGAATTAACGCTACTTGCACAGTTCATCTATAACGGTAAAGCGGCGCATTATCAGCTCGTCCCTTCGCTCCTCGTGGCGCACCTGATACGCCACCGTAGACGTCAAACTAAACTTCGTCAACGATCGATCAGCGTCGTTCGGATCGTAGTACGACACGGGTTTCAGGCGGTGGCAGTTTGGGCTCGTTTCGCTGCAGGCGCAGAAGGCGCTGTCGCGTTCTCCGGGGACGTCGCGGGGACGAACGACGGTGCCTGAATCGGAAGGTTGGGCGGTGCAAGGTTCGACGTAGTCAGTGGGGACGTTGGGCCAAGTTGCGTTGCCTGACTGGCCGACGTACGTGCGCGGAAACGCGTTGGCCACGCCAGAGGCGGCCGAGGAGAAGGGAGGGAAGATTGTGTTTGCGACGTCGAGCGTTCGACCCCAAAACAAGCCGCCCTGAGTGAAGTCAACGGCTGCGACGAGCGAAGCGAGTCGTATGAGCATTGGCGTTAACGAGTTAGAATTGCGTAGCGAAGAGAAATACTTGCGCGTTAGGTCTAAAGCTCACACGCGCAGCCGAAGTAAGAGCGCTACGACTATCGTATTCATAGCTCGTCGCTTCGCTCCTCACGACTTCGTACCGTGCACGCATTGGTTGTTGATTTTGACGTTGTTCGGGGTGCTTGGGTTGGGAGAGTCGAAGTTGTCTAGCCACAAGTCGTCGTAGAACCCGTAGAACTGCTTTCCCGCCCAGCCGACGTTCTATGGGGGAGGGGGGTTGGTTGTTGGTTAGTTGATAACGAGAGTTGCAAAAAAACAAATATCAAAAATATCATACCTGACTGTCCAACTGAGCGAACATACGTTCAAAGAAATTACTCGGCAAAAACCCACTCGGCAAACCTTGCAGCGCCGCCGACACAGGATCTCCCCCGAATTGGTACTGCGTAGGGCCCGTAATCGTCGCGTGCGTCTGCTTCCAAGCGAGGAACTGCTCAAAATCACACTCGTTCATATCGTTAAAAACAAAGCACTCAACCATCAAATTAGCATCACCGAACTCATCCAAAACGCCGGAGGCGTCGATGTCGGGAGGAGCGACGGCGAAGCCTAGAGGGCTGCATTGCATGTCTCCGACGGAGGTTGGAATTTTGACGTTGTTGACGTCAAACGTTACATTGTAGCCTTCGGCAGCGTAATCATACTCCGAAAAGACGTCAGGCGAAGTCTGCGAGGGGGAGCGGGGTGGGGTAGGGGATGAGTTAGTAAATTAAAACGGTGGGAATTGAATGAATGAATAGCAAGGAAGACGGTTACATATATCATTAAAATGTCAAAAAAACAACGAGGAAAGTGCCAACTTTTGGCCCCGCGCAGCGGCCCCCGGAGGGTTGAGCGTAGCGAAAGTGTACATCCGTATATTCATCATAAGCTTCCTATCAACGAAGAATATTTCCCTCACTCCTCAAATTCTCACCTCCCCTCCAACCTTATAATCATACGTATTCCCATAATCCCCAACCTCAAAACTCTCCTTCTTCCCTAACCACGGATCCCTTTGATCTCCATTAACAACAAAATCAACTGGACTTACGTATGAAAACGGATAAATTTCAGGTCTCTGCGACGAGCGAAGCGAGGAGCGGAGGAGTGAGCAACGACGAGTTAGAATTGCGTAGCGAAGAAAAAGGCTTGGGCGTTTAGACTAAATCTACCAGCGTGGCCGAAGTACTGGTGCCGATATTTTGTTCATAGCTCGTCACTTCGCTCCTCGCGCCTTCTCACCTCGTTTTTACAACCTAACGTCATATTTGCTTGTTGACAAGCTCCGTAATTCGGGCCATATCCCGCGTTGAATAATTCAGTTGTATCATGACCATTGCGTAACCACGTAGATGGTAGAGGAGCGTAGGTGGGTTGAGTGCAGAGGAGGGAGGGGGTGGAAGGGGTGGAGGAGGAGCAGAGGGGGAGGGTGGGATCGTTTTGGTTGGGACGTTTGGATTTCATTAAGACGTTGAACGACCAGGAGGAAAGGACGTAATCGGGCTGTGGTGGCGGGGTTGGGTGGAGGTGAGGCTTTATTGGAAGAATTTTTTGGAGATTGATTTGGAAAAAGGTTTATCGTCGAATGTTCTTTCGTTGCAGCAGCTTAAAGCTGATCATCACTGATCAGTACTTCTTGTTTCATATCTTATTTCACTCACCGCGCGCTCTCCATCATATCCGTTAACCGAGCATTTGGGCTTGAAGGCAATCTCAACAATGAGCTGGTTCGAATACGGACATGAGGACGATTGGAGGGATCTGGAGGGAGATTGAAGAGGAGTTTTTCCTTCTCCCATTGACAGACCGATCGGGGCTGGTTTGGACATATTAGACAAGAAGAGAGTAGCTAGTGCGGTCAGGAGGACCAAGAGCGTTATTGAGTACGCCACATTATGCATTATGTTGTCCCAGCGTCGACGATAGATTCGCAGAACTACAATTTGTGATCGACGGTTTCATCAATACCATTGCTCTGGAATCACAACAATTTGCTGGTGCGTTCGTGTTTCCAACTCAGGATACGGCGCGCGGTGTAAAATATATAATATCGTTACACTACACACGCGTTCGCAATCGCTACGATGCGGGATGAGCAGCAATCGAAGCGACCGTCGACCCCACAGAAAATCATCCCCACTCGTGTCGAGCAAGATCCCTGCAGGCGCGCGGAAGCGGCGGATGCGGGAGTTCGAGCGCAGGGACTAGCTCGTACAATGCAACACGAAGCGTCGAAGCCACCCCCCAATCCATAAATAGGCATAAAAATGACCAGTAACAACGAGCAGATATCACGATGTTTTGCCCTTAACTCAAAACATCCAAATCTAACCTCGATTCGCCACGGCCTGCCTTCCAACCCCTTAGGTTTCTATCTTCTCCATGAAATTATTCGGTAAAAAGAAATCAAATTCAACCAACGATGCCACCACCACGGAGTCTTCCATCTTCAGCGACGTTGTTCCTAGCGTAGAAAAGAAGAAACAGAAGATCGAAGATGGGGAGACGGATGGGGTGCCGAAGGAATCATCATTGAATGCTATCCTCGGCGACGATGATCTGTTGAAGGTAAGTGGGGTTGGAGTGTGATTGGATTGGAATTGGTTCTTAAGCAAGGTTCTTAAGCGAGTTTGCTTGAAGTGTCTCGAAGTTGTATGTTTGTATAATTTCTGTGCTAGCCCAATTTCCCTCAAAAATCAGCGGAGGGCTGAGCTCGCGCAGCGCAGCGAAAGTGTGTTGCCGGCATATTCATTATCGTTTATGCGGAGCGAAATTTTGTAGCTGGTATATTCATTATAATTTATGTGTTCATTAGCGGTTCGAACCTGACGTTGTTGTCGTCTTAGTTACTTCGCTCTCAGCCTCATCACTCCAATCATCTAACGTTAATAATTTCTGCAGATTCCGCTGGAGGAATTGACTTCGAAGCAGCGTCGTTTGTTACGACGAAAGCTAGCACGAGGTGATGACGGTGGTGACGCTAAACCTGTTACGAAAGTCGAACCGGAATCACAACCAATGGTTGATCAGGAGACTACGGTTCAAGAAACCGAAGTTAAACCCTTCCCCACCACCGCTCAAACACCCTCCTCCGCAAAGAAAGACTCCTCAATCTCCCTAAAAGCCCTAGATTCCAATGCGAAAGCGAAACTCCTAAAAAAGCTCTCCCGCAAAGGCGGCGTAAACGCCCCCATTTACAAAACTCCCAAAAAAGTAAAAGACCTATCTCACCTACCTCCCGATGAGAGGAAGAGGCGGGAAGATCAGAGAAAAAAACAGGCGGAAGCTAAGGAAAGAAGGGAGGGGGGGGAGAAGGGGGAGCATGCGCATCCGTTGAATTCGGAGAGGAGGAGAGCGAATAAGAGGAAACCGAGTGAGGCGATGAGGATTGCTAATGCGAAGAAGAAGGTGAGGAGATTACTGGAGAGGACGAAGCCAGAGCGAGTTATGCGGAACGCGGACGTGCTGCTAGTAGCTGGTCTCCGCCACACAATTCTAACACGTCAACGACAATCTGTACGCAACTCGCTACGCTCGGAGCAGAGGGCGGATGAGATGACGAAGGATAAGAAAGAGTATATGAAGGGAGGATTTGAGATTAGGAAGGGATTGAAGGGGAGGGGGGACGGAGGGGGGAGG
>BLQM01000253.1:54435-69904 GCA_012489335.1 Triparma laevis f. inornata
GGGTTGCCCTGCTTCTGTGCTAGCTCGACGAACTTGTTCTGCAACACCTTTAGCTCTGATTTGTCAAACGCTGTCGAGTGCTCGAGGTTGTGTAGGACCATCTCCGTCGTTCCATTTCCGGTCAGGACAGAGGAGCCCCGACGCTCGCGCGTGTGCGGGGTCTCGGAATAGGTGTCCTTGGTGGCTCCGGATCCCATGTTCAGTTACGGGGGTTGAGAGGGGGGGGGATGGTGGGGGTTAACAGTGGTGGTATAACAGGGGATCTATGATGATGGATGGGGGTTGGGCCTTGATAAGGTTTTACAGGCGTTCCTGAAAGGTTACGAGAGAAAGAGTGTGTATGAGTTAGGCAACGAAATATGTGCCTAGAATGCCGCTGCCCCCAGCCCACCCCACTCCCCCCCCAACTGCCTTTGCCGTCAGGTAGGAAAGGAAGCTAAGCCGGTCCAAATGGGTTGGTCCATTCAAGATAGCGTAGACGTTCCGCAAAAATCGTCACTCCAACACGAAACAGATAATATAATCTCGCCCCCCTTCACTCCTGTTGTGTTACTCCGCCCACACACTGTACCCACCTTCTTTGAGCGCTTTTGTCCTCAGCGCCCACACTGAAATTCCGCCAAATTTCCGAAAATCAAGATAGCCGTTCTTACAAACATGACTCGCGCACCAGTCCGTCCAAAGTCTGATTCCTTCGAATCCGAGAACTCAGCTTTCTCTCGAGTCAAGTCCGACAGCGTCGGGTCGGACTCGTCTCTCTTCCAAGCGGCAAATTCTCGAAGCAATTCTTTCGTCGGGCTTTCACAGAACCTTAAACAGATGATGAAGGGGGTATTTGGGGGGAGCGGGGGGGGGGCAACAAATCGAGGGTCAGCACGGATAACATCGACACAGAGATAGAGAGGGAGGAGTGGGGGGAGGTCGTATGTTATGAAATTTATTGTCTTCTTTTGTAGTTCTGCAGCGTCGCCAAGGTCGTGTTCTCAAGTGAACTGATTTTGGTGGGGCTGGGTTGAAGCGCCGGGCTTGAGTGCTCGGGTTCGCGTCTCCCAGATAGCAGGCTGCTGATGAAATGTTGTGTGTTGTTGTGATCCTTAAATAAGTGGGGAAATTGATTGAATTCTGTCAAAAATTGAAACAAGACTGGTGTCGGCCGTCTTTTGTTTTCTTTGTTTACTTTTAAATATTTCATATGCTGATTATTACGATGCTTGGGGAGGGTACTAAAACCTTTCCGTTAGGGTACTGCCGAATGTCCCTTCCAGCGCCCGAAGCCGTACTGGAGTTGTTTCTTCACTGTGCACTCGTCGTACAGGAAGCAGATGAGCCGGGCCCCGATCTTCTTCCTTTCTTTCTTGTGGCCGAGCCTGAGGTTGGGGAGGCGGAGGGGGGGGGAGGAGGGGAGGGGGGGAGGGGCGTGTTAGAGAGTGTTCATGCAGGGTTCTTCTGCGTTCTTCTGCGGCACCTCACTCACCTGATCGTCTTCAAATTTTCGAAGAACACATCGATGCTCGCTGTCTTGTTGTCCTTCTTCCGCAGCTCGCACAGGGTACGCTCCCTCCACCTCCGCAAGGACTCCCTAAGTTGGCGGAAGAAGTGCTTCTGCATGATGAAGCAGGCTTGGAACTTGCAGACCTGAAGAGAACGGGGGGTCTTCCAGCGGTGGAACAGGTCAGCCATCTTCATTTTGTCTTTAGTTCTAAGCATTTTGGAGATTCTTTTCAAGGATTGGGATTGAACTGTAGATTGTCTCAGCACCCTGCGGGGCAGCGAGCGAAGCGAGCCATGTTAGCTTGGGAGATAGCGAAAACGAGGGGCAAAAACGAAGAGCGAAGCGACTCAACATCTTGTTATTCAACTCGTCGCTTCGCTCCTTGTTTCGTGGGTATTGTGGTATGATGGCGAAGATGCATTGCCTCACCTCCACCAGTGACGAAAGCTGCGACGCAGCTCCCCACCAACCACGACTTCCAATACCCGGGCGATTCTCGCCGCCGAACTTCGCTTCGCAATCCCCACTTCCGCCCCTAACAAGAGCTCTCGCCTGACGAAGTCCATCCACCTACGCCAACGCCCGAGCCCCCTCCGGAGCCTGCGACGAGTGGCGAGCGAAGCGAGCGTGTTAGCTTTTGGAGATAGCGAATACGAGGAGTGGAGTGACCCAATACCGTAAGATTTAACTTGTCGCTTCGCTCCTCGCTGCCGCTCGTCCTCAGTCGCTCACCTCCATTCCCTCAAATCCTTAGTCCGCCTTAACATCAACCCCACCAGGATCTTCCTCCCCCCTACGGTTTTCATCCTTAGAATTTTGAACGCCCAGAGCAAGGTGTGATTCGCCAGCCTAGCGAGTACGGAATAAACAATCTTGGCGCTGATCAACCTACCCTTGTTTCTCGATGAACATTCAAACGCAAGACTCTTCCAACGCATGAAGCTATTGAGAGTAGCCCTTCTCAGCACCCTGCACAACAATGAGTACGCAATCTTGGCACCAATCCTGTGAGCCTTGAAAGTGAACGTGTTCTTTTTCCACAGGCTGTTTTTGAGGTTAGGGTTTGGGTGTTGTTAGGATTTTTGAAATTGGAGAATAAACGTGTTCGCGTCTTCGTTTTTCTCACCTCCAAGCTCCGAAAACAGCCCGCTTCTGTATCCTCGCGATGGCTCCAAAAACCACTCGTTCGCGCTGCACCGCAAACTTGAACTCGGCCTTCCACGATCTCCATGCGTCCCTCATCATTCTTCCCTTAAACGAAGCCACCGTTCTCACCACAGCCTTCTTAACTAATTTCATTCTAAAGACTTCATCTCTCCAAATAATCCACACGCACATGACTCTCCTTCTACAAAACGCATCAGCAGTATACCAAGCTGTTCGCCATGCTATTTCGATGGAATCGGATTTAGACCTCCACTTTACGAACCAGAACCCCAACTCCGACGATTCCTTCGATCGGAGGAAGACCACTATATTGCGCATGGTTTTTATCTTCGAATATTCGGCCCTCTTGAGGCTGTCGATTGACTTCTTCCAAACAATCAAGTACTTCCTGATGCGGTTATTACAATTCTTCCTAATGACCATAAGGATTATTTTGGAGGCGGAGTTCTTCAACGAAACGAGTTCATCCTGATGTGGAAAGAGTGAGCGTACCGACGAGTTAGTATAGTTGTGCACTTAATGCGAGGATCGGCTTAAGCGGAAGCGAGACGACGAGCGAAGCGACGAATTGAACGAGTCATTCGGACGAGCTCTTTCGGACTCGCTCCTCGTTGAATTTGTAACGCTTCGTAATCGAGGAGACTCCGCTCCTCGCTAGTATAAAGTGCTTACTATAGCTCGTCGCTTCGCTCTTCGCTATGTGTACGGTCGCTCTCACCTGATACCTATCAAACTCTCTAACATTCTTCCTCCTACTCTCCTCCATCCGATCCTCCCCCACGACCCTCCACCACTTCCTCCACCCCTTCCTCAACTCCTTCTGTAGTACCATCCCAAAGAACCTCTTAACAACCACCCGACGAGAGTTCCACTCGTTAATCATCTCTTTCCACGTGTTAATAGCCCAACTCATCTTCGATTTCCTAACTCCCATTATTTTCAATAAAACAACTCGGGTCATGATTTTTAAACGCGACGCTTCTTCACGGAAAATTGAGACCTTCGACATCCAATTTATCCAGGATTTACCGACCTTCATGCGGTCCTGCGGTGTACGCGGATCGTCGAACAGTGAGCTCCGCATGTTAGCATTTTATAAAATGATTCTCAACCTAACACACTTCTTCGCGTTCTCACCTGGTATTTCCAAAATTTAACGATCCCCCTCAATCCCTCTTTTATTTTCAACTCCTTCCGCCTCTCAAATCTAACAACCGACTTCCAAACCTCAATCGATTGCTTAAGTTTATAACCTTCGTAGCGATTTATGAAGTCTTTAACGAGTTGAACTCCGAGGTTCATATTTTCTTCGTTTTGAGATTCGACTTCCGTCCCGATTCTCCATTTGTTAAAGGCTTTTTCGATTTTAGAGATTCGTTGAAGTTCTAAACATTCAAAGATCCTCATAACGCATTCGATCTTCCTCTTTCCCTCCATACACCTAACCTTCCAAATCCTCAAAGCCATCTTCAAATCACCCCCCACCCTCTTCCCAAACGCTCTTCTAACGATTTTAAGTGCTTGAGTTTTATTCTGTAGCACTTCTCGTTCACTTTTAATAACATCAATCCACTTTCGAAACGCAGCGCTTAACATTGAGTTGGTTAATCTAACGACTTTCAACTTCAAAAACCGACGAAGATTATCGGAATCGCGAGAGTTTTTCTCTATATTTCGATCCTCCTCCAATCTCAACCTCTCCGTAATTCTCTCCCACACATTAAAGTACTTCCTAATCTTTCTATGTGAGAGGAGTGTAAAATATCTCAACATAACATTAACTCCACTTTCACGTTTCGAAATCATTTCAACCTTCGAACACCATATCCCAAACGCTGCGTTAACCTCAGTCGCTTCCTTCCGTTTAACACATTCTTCGAAATACAGGTTCATCCTCTTTACATAATTTTCGAATTTTTTAAAACCTTCAACGCCGTTTCTCCATCTCTCAAAACCTTCAATCAATTCGAATTCCCTTTTTTTCTGGATTTTTCTGAGGATTATTTTCATTCGAAGACGCAGGGTTTCATTGTGATTCTTCAACTCGAAAACAACATGACGCCAATGATTTAAGGAATTTGATCGAACACGTTCTAGAAATAGTCTATTAACCCTCCCAATATTTCGAATGCCGTTTTTAATGATAGCAGCACTTACGATAGAATTATTGACTTTGAACTTCCACGTTCCCCAAGCTTTTAATATCTTTGAATTGTACATATCATTAACCGATTTTCTTAAGACTCTCCTAATCCTATTTTTCCGTTGAAAATTCTCGCTACCCACGGCCTTCAACTTTCTTAAAGCTTTAAACATGTTCCACATGTTCTGGGATTTAGTGATTAGCGCAATTGTTTTAATAGCATTTGAGATTTTACGTTCAATCTCAATTCTATTCTTGAATCTTTTAAATCCTCGTTTTAAAGTTAAACTCTCAACGTATTCAACACCTTTCCTAATCATCTTCCTCTCACATAAGTTCCTCTTCAATTCCCAAAAATACCATCTCAAATCATCCCTCCATTTATCATTTAAAATAAATTTTACCTTTAATTCAACTCGACGGAAATGTGAAATATATAGTGTTAATTGACGGAAAGCTATACTTAAGAATAGAAGGTATGCGGATGTAAATCGGTGTAGTACTTTTGTTAACTTCCTTTTGCACTCATTAAGCTTTTCAGACCAGAATTTGAACGCTGATTTTTCCAATTTAGTGTTGTAACGTTTTGAGTATTTGTAAATCCTCGAACTCGCCATGAGCTTATCTCTTATTTGAAAAGATTTCAAAAGCCACATTCTAAATGATTGTGATATCAACATTCGTTTCAAATTCAATGATCTCGTGATAAAAAATTGAGCGATTGATGAACTCTTTTGAGATCGTATCTTCCATTTCCTAAAATAATCCACAATCTCATGATTACAAATCTTAAACAGTCTTCTCAAGAAAACCTTTAATCCTAAATAACGAAGACTATACTCTATACGATCAATAATAGAATTTCTACATTGATATTTAAATTTTAGGAAGGAAGATTTTAAATAGAGTTTCGAAGAGGATCCAAATATTTTTATAAGGAGATTTGACATTCGCTCTGATTTTACTTTGTGGAATTTAAACAATCCAAAAGCACGTTTCAAGAACAAGAAGTAATATTCTGGAGGAACGGTAGTCAAACTTTTAAGCATTACGGATAAGATGAGTTGGCATGCTTGAAGTTGTTGTGGTAAAAAAAAATTTAGATCGGGGTCACGTTTTCGGGACCAGATTTCGTGAGGGTAGGGGGAATTGGGGGAGGGGGGTGTTCGAGGATTGTTTCTAGAGGTTGGAGTGGGAGAAACGTATTTTAGGGAGAGGAAAGCTTGTTTTTTTTGAGATGTTTGAGAGGTTCGGATTAGACGTTTTAGGGTTTTATAAAGTATAAGATCATCTGAATCCTTCTCCTCCTCCAATTCTACTTCGGAATCTTGTTCGACTATCCAATCTAATTCTAAGGGGGAGGATTGAAAGGAGGAAGATGTTGGAAGGAGGAGTTGATTTTCATCGAAGAATTTGGTTAAAGATTCCCAGTGATTGAAATAGACACAGAGGAGCTAAGGCAGGGGGGAGGGTGGTGGGGATGTGGTTAGCGTATTTTGTGTGTGTTTTAGGTAAACGAGATGAAACGAAAATATATTGAAGTTACGCTCGCATAATAAATTCAACACTGCCCCGTCTATTAATGCCAGTGTTCTCCCCCCCTCTTGCTCCACATCCACGCCCTACACTCACCATCTTCCTCTTCTCCCTCTCCAACCCCTCAATCCCTCTTTTCATCCCCCTCCAAACTTCAGCCTCATTCTTCAAAACCTTGAAAGCCAGTAGAACGTTATGCTTGTAGATTAAGGGGATGAGAGTGTTGAGGAAGAGTTTGGTGGATAAGTTGGTCCATTCGGCTTGGGCTAGGCGAAGGCTTTGATGCTTTTTAGAGGGGGAAGGGGTGGAAATGAGGTGGCGGGTGCACGGAGAGAGGGGGGTGGGGGGAGGAATTTTGGGTTGGGTGCTTGGGGATTGTGGTAGGTGCGTTCCCTGGAGATTTTGGGTTGGTAATTTGGGGATGCTTTTTCAGGTTTTCAGGATCTTGATTTGTAAGCAGGCGTTTGGTTATAATTTGATATGCGATTTACATTTTACGTCCGTTATAGGCGGGGGCCATTAAGATGTAGATCTACAGGCATTTTGTAGAGTTGTTATTGGGTCGGAAGGATCAGAAACAAGCATGTCTAGTCTCGGCGACCATGGTCCGCGACCACGGAAGAAGAGGAAGGGGAACAAGGAGGGGGTTGGGGGCGACGTGTTTTCAGAAGAGGTGAAGGTGGAGGCGTTAGTGGCCGTCAAACAAGAACAGGAAGGCAACCCCCCAAGAAAATAACGTCGAGGGGATTTTTCAGGCCGAGGAGTTGGCCATGTCCATGGTGCTCAAAGTGATGCGGAGCTTGAATGAGAAGATGGAGGCCGCGAAAGAGGAGATGGTTAATCGGAGTGAAGGGACCGGGGCTAAATTCGAGAGCGTTTTCGAAGAGCTCATTAGCGTGAAGGACGAGCTTCGCGAGGCAAGGAAGGAAATTGCGACGCTTGAAAAGAAGCTTGAGGGCTACAAGTTCCAAAGCTAGGAGGAGTTGAAGAGGGCGGCTAGGTTGTGGTGTGCTGACAGGAATAAGGCAATTGTTCAGTACGGTCACATTTCGGGCTTGAACGTTTCAGCGATTACGGACATGGGCTTCGTATTCGGATTGACGGATGATGAGGAGGATGAAGGGAATTTTTGGAACAAGGACTTCAAAAATGATCTTTCCCTTTGGGATACCAGCAGCGTTACGAACATGGCGTGGATGCTCACTGGAGCCGATTCTTTCAACAGCGATCTTTCAAGTTGGAACGTTGAGAATTGTACGATCATGAGCGGGATGTTCTCTAACGCCTCGTCCTTCAAGAGTGATCTGAAAGGTTGGAATGTTGACAAAGTCACGGATATGGACTCAATGTTCGATGGAGCCGAGTCGTTCACCAGCGACATTTCGCATTGGAAGGTAGTGAATTGTACGCACATGGGTGCGATGTTCCAAAAAGCCAAGTCGTTCAAGAGCGACCTTTCAGGTTGGTCCATTCGTAACTGTACGAACATGTATGCAATGTTCAGTAGAACCTCGTCGTTCAACAGAGACACGATCAAGAATTGGGATCTATCGAGCATCAAGGGATCGTTGGTGGAAACGGTTGACGAAAAGCAAAACTATACCAGAGAGCAGTGCATGTCGTTATATTACCCCTAAATACAACCCAATCCAATTCTCTCTCCCATTCTTCTACAAAAACTAAAGCTTTCTTACTTTTTCTCTCCCGCCCTTCCTTCATCTCCCTCCACCACCTTAATAATAATTCTCGAAGCGCGTCTTTATTTATTTTTTATAAACAAAACCCTTAACTATGTTCAATCAGCATCCTATCCACTCAGAACAGGATCCCTCCCCCAAATCCCTATGCCGTTCACATACATCCCCAGCATAAACCCTTGCATCCCGAAACTCCACCAATATCTCAAATTAAATACCAACGCCCCCAACCAAGCCCAGCTGCGAGCGTAGCTATCGAGTGTTAGAATGATGCACTTCGAGGAGCGTAGAAATCAAGGTTCGCTTCGCTCCTCGCTCGCTGTCACTCACGTCCAATGATGAAGGTGAAACTCCGGATTCCCAATCAACGGTCCCAACGTTAATCCCATAATTAATACAATCTCAAACGTCCTCCCGGGTAACAACCCATCTCTCTTCATTTTATACCCATGCAAACAAAGTACAACAACTAAAAATCCTATAAACGTCAAAAACACAACGTAAGTAGTCGTAGTCCACGCGTCTAAATTGCTTAAATTCTTAGACAACTCGGGTGATTTACCTATCAACTCCCATATACATGCACCAAAAAACATTGGAATAATATAGTTCAAACAGTCTATACCACGGCGGTGATTTAAACGTCCAAGGAAATAGACGAGAGTTACGTCCGTCAAGGTATCCCAGAAGTTGTGGTTGAGAAACTCTTCCATATCTAATGCTGTATCCCAAGAACTCCCGAAGTTTTTAGCAAACTCACGTGATGTGTACATACCAAGATACGTTATAAACAAGAACTTCGAGAATTTCCAGTACGGTTCTATTGACCGTCCCGGATCTAATTTTTTTGGGAGGGAAATCACGTCAGGGGTGAGATTACCGGAGAGAGTGGAACTTAGGTTTTTAGAGTATTTAAAGGTGGGGAGAAAGGTGTCTATGGTGTTGAATTGGGAGCTGGTGGAAGGGGTTAGAGGAGGTTCGAATCTTTATTTGAATGGAGCACTTTCACCTCTTCATTAACGACGGGGTCTGAGTGCTAGTATCTAAGTTCTCGACCGGGGATGAGTCAAATCCGTCAAGCTCCATTTGGTTCATGGTTGTGCGACTGTGTCGTTTGATTTATAAATTATCTATTTCGACGTTTCAAGAAGAGACGAGATGAGGGGTTCTCCAAATCAGGGCACTATTGTATCTTTCCAGAAAGTCGCTTTTAAAAAATCCCAACGGCAACGTTACCCCGATTTATTTCACCTAACTCGATAATTTTATTCTGAACCTCCCTCTAAAAACTCCCGCCGTACTGAACCCCGCCGAAACCACCTTTTCTTTCCTATAACTGCCCCTAGCGTTTCTCCCTCCTCATTAAACCCTGCCCATGGGCAAACACACCTCCCTTTCAGTAAAACACCCCCCCCACTCCAAACATACCTCCAACCTTCTCAGACCCACCCCCCACTCCCACCACCCCTCCACCCCCAAAAAATCCAACACAACCTCCTCCACCCTCTCCCGCCGCCTCTCCTTCTTAACCTCCAAACTCGATAGTTTAGCACACAAACACGCGTGGACAAAGATACTTAAATCACAAACAATTGCATGTTATGGTAAACCGGTAGAACGTGAATCAGGCGGACTCGTGAATTGTCAGTTAGAGGTTGATTTTCTCAGTAACAGAACATATTTTAGTTTAGGTTTACGGAAATTAATACGAAAAGGATACGCTCTTAAACTCTTAACACAAATGTTCGATTCACCTAAATTAGAAAACTTCAGAAGACCCAAAGACAAAAATGAAGAGAATGAAGAGGATAGTGATATAGATGGTGAAGTTGAAGATTTAGAGAATTGCTTTAGGAAGACGAGCGTTGAGGGGGATGTGTTTAGGGAGGTTACGGAGGATTTGGGGGAGATGATGCAGACTGAGAAGGATGGAGTTATTGAGAAGTAATACTATTTACGTCGATTTTTATTTAAAGATTTTATTTTAACCCAAATCGATGCGCACTGCCCACCCCACACCCCACCCTGTTCAAAGCCGTCACTATGCAGTCTCCCCTGCACTTCAATCCTTCAGCGTGCACTCGAAGAAGTACAAGTCGCCGGTAATATTATCTCTATATACGTCTCGGCCAGCACCTTGCACCTCATCGTATTTGGCGGGGCACCTGTCAGCACTGGTGGTTCACCGACGCCAACATAGTCTAAACCTTAAATCACAGCGTAGACGTCATTCACTTAGACTACGTCGACGATGACACCTGATTAGCCTTCACCGTTGACAACGAGGGAAAGAAGGGGACATTGTACAATGTGAAGGAGCTCGGGACGTTTCACGCCAAGTTGTTCGAAGGGCAGTCGGTTGATAATGCAATGAATGAATGAAGTTGGGGGGTTCCGCGGGAGCATTGATTAGGACAACATTAGGAAGAGGGGGAGGAAGAGGAGAAGAAAGACGAGTAGATAGTAGATCACGTTGATAGTTTACTGTAGATATTACAGAGATTTGATGTTTTGAAAAAAGTACAGTTTGATTTTTTTGATATTAAATGTTTTTCGTGTGTTGCGTTGCATTAATCAGACCCCGTAACCGTTACGTAATCCTATTTGTTAATAAAAAGAGCCACTTAAAAATATCCTACGTGTTCTTCCCTCCCCTTCCAAACGGTTTCATAAAAAACCTCTTTGTGTACCTCATACAAACCATCAACGGAGTGATGATAACATCCATAAATATCTTTACGATCATAACAGCCGTGAATTTTAGGAGAAGGGGACCGAACATTAAAACGACGGGTAGAACTCTTTTGTTGGGGACGGGAGGGAGGGATGCAGTGGGTAACGTTGAAATTCCGGAGGAGGGTAGTGAAGAAGTATCATCTGAAGTGAGATCAGTAGGAGGAAGAGGTGAAGCTTCAAATGGAGGTGTAGACTCGCCAGGAAGAGGCGAAGATTCAAACGGAGGCTTAGTCTCAAGAGTTGAAGCTTCGAGCGTTGCCTTTGGAGGTGGTGTGGTTGATTCGATACCTAGAGCTTGTTGGAGCTCGATATCTGCTCGAAGATTGAAGGCAGGTGGTAGGCGTGTGTTAGAATTTACTTGTAATACGATTTTTTCCACGATAAGATCACTCACGATTGATAGCTTCACGAGCTTCCTTGCTCATAGCCTCTTCAGAGTAAAGACGAGTAAAGTGAGAGAGGGATGGGAGGGGAGTGAAGGCGTCGATTGTTGAGACGAAGATTGAGATTGCCAGGAGGAGAAAACATTGAAGACTAAGCATTTGGGCGTTGGATTGGTACGAGGAGGTAGAAACTTGGTAGGAAAGTCGGTGTTGGACAACGAAATGTCGTAGAAACGCCCGTGGATGGAGCAATGTGGGATAGATTGGGATCGAGTTGAGGGTATCGCTCTGACAAAACAAATCCGTATTGCGCTGAGAACTTCAACGTCAAAATCACGTCGCGTCGTTAACGCTACACGCGTAAATTGTAATTGCCGTACTTCACACATCCTCAAAAACACATTGACCACGTTCTTTCAATCTCAAAACGTCCATCCTCTCATCTTCCAATGTCGACCATGAGCGTCCTCCTCCTCACCACCATAGTCCTCCTCTTCCCGTTCGCTAGTGGCGTAGAATTATGGAATGTCGATAACTTCTTAACTGGTAGCATTAGCGAGCTAAGCGTGACCGAAAAAGGTGAGCCCACGAAAAAACCTCATCTCGCACACGATGACGCTCAAGAATCGCCTCGTCTCACCCCCTCAAATCTAACTCTCGAACTCTTCAGACGGAAACTTCAACTTCACTCATTCCCCACCAACCTCCATCTATCCTTACACCCTTACATCCTCCATAACTAAGATATCAAAGTCAACGATCGTCTCCGGTTGTATTTCAAAAAATCCAACTTCATGCTCTGGTATCCAATTCACGTGTGAATTCTTAAATGACGATACCTTCAAATGCAAAACAGAAAGCATCCCAAAACTAGCCCTAAAAATTACCTTCCCCTCAACTCCGAGAACCCTCTACACCGGTCTCGGCATCCAATTCACTCCTTCCCCCTCCTCCACAATCTTCCCTTCCAAAAAAATCCCACTAACAGTAGGCGAACAAGGTGTCGGTCGCGGTATTCAACCTCTCACGAATATAATGACTACCTATTTCCACGGTGCAGGTGGAGCGGAGTATTCTACTTACGCTCCTAGTAATTGTTTTACTACTAACGAGAATACGTGTGGATACGTTTTAAATTCCGAATACGCGTATTTCGTTAATCACGGATTTGAGGTTAGGAGTAATGTTATTGAAGGTGGTTATATTGAAGGAAGAAAAAATTATTATGAGGTTATTGAAAGTTTAACGGAGGTTACGGGGAGGTTTGAAGGTGTTCCGGAGTGGACGGGTACGGGTGTTATCGTTGGTATACAAGGTGGTGAATCAAAAGTATTACATAAAGTCCAAAAATTGAAAGATGGTGGAGTCCCAATCGCAGGATTGTGGATACAGGATTGGGCGGGGAAGAGGGTTGATAGTTTTGGGAGTAGAGTTTTGTGGAATTGGGAGTTGGATGAGGTGTTTTATCCTAATTGGGAGAAGAGGGTTGAGGAATGGGAGGATGAAGGGATTAAGACACTGGTTTATATTAACCCGTGTTTGAGTACGAGGGTTGATGAATTTAAACCACATGGTAGAAGGAACTTATATTTAGAAGCCGAAAAATATGGTTTCATGATAAAAAAATCTGACGGTACAGTTTACGTCCAATCGTCAGCTTCGGATGAATTCCAGTTTGGGACGGTTGATTTAACAAACCCAAAAGCGAAGGAATGGTATATCGAAGTTGTGGTTAATTGTAATGTTATGTGTAAATGTAAAATTGCTAATGAGAAGTATCCTCCAATCAAAGCGTATGAAGGGGAAATGCAGTGTGGGTTGGGGGGGGAGGGGGGAGGGGTTAAAGGGTGGATGGCGGATTTTGGAGAGGTGAGAGGAATTAAAGGAGCGAAGCGACGAGACTGGGAGTGCGATATTTACGCGAATACGAGGAACGAAGCAATGAACATTAAAAAAATTCTAAACTAACTCGTCGCTTTGCTCGTATTAGTATTTACCGTTTGATGTGGAATTGGGGGATGGGACGGACGGGAGTATGAGGCATAATGATTGGCCTCGTGTTTGGGCGGGAGTTAATGGGGAGGCGGTGGGGAGGAAAAAGGATTGGAGGGAGTATTTGTTCTTTTCGAGGAGGTGAGACTAACTTTTATCCTTGTTTCGACTATTTACTATTCTAACCCAACTCCTCTTCCTCTTCGATTCAACTCCAGTGGAAGCCTGAAGTCCCCCTCCGTGGCTTCGAAAGGTGGAATGTTCTGGGTTGGAGATCAGAACACTGCCTGGGACGGCAACGACGGCCTCGCCTCCGTCCTCACCGCCTACTTAACCGCAGGCTCCTCCGGTTTTGCCTTAACCCACTCAGACGTAGGCGGGTACACTAGCTTGAACGTTACGAAGGAGTGGGAGGGAGAGGATGTTAATGTGTATGTTGGGAGGACGAGCGAGCTGATTATGAGGTGGATGGAGTTGTCTGCGGTGGCGGATTGCATGTTCAGAACCCATGAGGGGAATCAGGGTGAGAGAGAGAGCCACGTCCCCTCCGTTTTGACATCACCGTCAACTAACACACACGCTCGCTTCGCTCGCCAGCCGACAAACAACTCCAAGTCTGGGACACCCCCGACTTAATCTCCAGCCTAAAATTCTGGAGCACCTTCCACGCCCTCCTCCACCCCCTCCGCAAAGTCCTTCTCAAAGAAGCCAGCAAATACGGCTACCCCCTCGTCAGAGGCATGTGGTACGACTATGGGATGGGCAGCTTCGGAATGAACAGCCAATTCATGCTTGGGAAGGATTTACTCATGGCGCCAGTGTTCACTCCAGGAGCTGACAAGGTCGAGATATGGCTGCCGAGGGGAGAGTGGGTTAACATCTGGACGTGCGAGAAGATTATCGTGGAGGAGGAGAAATACGTTGCGGAGGTTGAGGCCGAGGTTGGAAGGCCGGCAATTTACGTGCCGTGGGAGGAGAAGAGGGCGAGGAAGTACGCGAAGGGGATTTGGAAGGGGTTGGGATTGATGGAGAAGGGGGGGGGGTGTGCGGCATTGTACGAGTGGAAGATGCCGTGGGCGAAGAAGGAGTTGTAAAGTTGGGGGGGGGGTAAGAGAGAACGAGAGGATAAAAAGAGAGTGAGAGAAGAAGAGAGAGAGAGAAAAAAAGACAACTAAACAGAATGTTTTGTACTCAAAAATTCTGAATTGTCTACAGAATCAATGTGCTCTACTCTTCTCTACTCTTCTTCTTCTTCTTCTTCTTCTTCCTCCTCCTCCTCCTCCTCGTCTTCATCATCCTCCCTCTCCTCCTCCGCCGCCTTCTTATCCTCCTCCATCTTGTTATACTTCTTCGTCGCCAACCTCCCCAACCACGAGTTCTTCGTCTTCAACTCCATCTCCAGAAAACTATCCGAACTACTCTTAATCAAATTAAACCCTTTAACGACGTAAATAAAATCATCCTTGTTGTCGAGCTGGAAGTCTACGTTGCGGGTGAATTTACGACGGAGAGGATTGCGGAATTTTAAGCGGATTATGAATAACCTTTCTTGACCTGCGACGAGCGTAGCGAGTCGTAAGTACGATTGACGTTGCGTAATTTAACGAGTTAGAATTACGTAGCGGTTATCTGACGCTACTGGTGCAGAATAATTGCGGCCGTATTGTCATATTTGCAGCGAGGAGCTGAGCAACGAGACAGTTTCTCACCTTCCTCACTAGCGTAACTCCTAACACTAGAAAGATCGAATAAACTCAAAGGGTGCTTCCTCTTTTTCTCCCTCATTTTGGTCTTGGCGCCGCGCATTTTTGCGGTTTCGGTGGCGCGGGTGTATTCGATTATGGAGGGGTAATCGGTTACGGAGACGTTGCGGTATTTCATTAGTTGACCGGTGCTGTCGACGTAAAGGACGCGGCGGACCTGGGGTAGGGGTGGGGGTTGTTTTGTGTTAGGGTTAGATATTAAGTTATGAAAAGAAGTTGCGACCCTACCCCCCACCACCCTACCCCTCCCCCCACCCCGTCGTCTCACCTTGGCCCCGTTGCTGCTGTTCATCTTGGTGACCACCATGCCCTGCTGAAGGTGGTGAACGAACTCCTCGAGCTGACTGAAGGTTCTGTACACAGCATAACAAAGGCGCGACGTGTTAGCATTTATCAACTTCCCCCGAAACCCCCCACCCCAGCGTCGCACTGTCACCCCTCCACCCCTCCACCCCATGCCCCGCATCCCTCCCCCCCCTCCCACCCCTCACTCACCCTTCTCCCATCAATTCCTGAACGTCATCAACCTCCATCTGCTTAACCCTAACCGCCTCGCCCCC
>BLQM01000254.1:0-26769 GCA_012489335.1 Triparma laevis f. inornata
TAACCATAACCATAACCCTAACCATAACCCCCAAATGAAATAAGTATTTTTATCTTTTACTATTTTACAAATTGTTATGATGTTCTCTACTACTCGGCGTCGTTAGCCCGGCGTTCTCCTTTCTTAACTCTACCTTGTCACCATCACCACTACTCAATCTACCAATGTCACCGCCGCATCTGTCGCACCCCTTTCTACTCTTCGGGCTTCTCACGCGCCCTGGCCCGAACATATTCTAAGACCCCCCTGCGTTTTCGTCCTGTCTCTTCTCAGCCTCCTCGAAAATGGTTTGGTTTTTCACAACCGATATTTGCGTGAAGATGGTGTCTTCAACATCCTCAATCAGACGGTTCTTGTTGTTTGGAAGCTTTTTTTGCAAGACGCTCAACCCGTTCCACCACACTTTCGTCCTCTTCATGCGCGTGTACGTCATGTTCGCCATTGACAGCCTCAGGGGCAGTTGCCTGAACTCTACGAAGCCTTCAACCATCGCCACTAGCGCCAACACCACCGGAATCCACCTCTGCAGTTCGTACGCGGCCATGATCGCTGTCGATGCGCTCAGCATGACAAGCAGGATTTGGAGCGACCTGTTTTGGAACGAGAACTTTGGCAGTCTCTTTGCCAGCCTCTCCAATTCCACCTCCAACCTCCCTCTAATGTAATCCTCGCTGGAAATGGAGTGGTTCTCGGAAAGCTTCTCGGCCCTCTTCTTAACAAAGCCTACCAGCCCACCGTCGCCGCCCGCTTTCGTTTTATTCTTCTTCTTCTTCTTATCCAGCATCTTTCGCCGTGCCTGGTCTCGGTCCTTCCACAGCCCGATGTTCTTCTTCAAGGGCGACTTCAAGCCTAGCAGACCGTCCTCGTTCACCTTCTTCCTGCCCCTCGACAGCTGCAACTAGAGTAAGACGATTAAATAGTTCTTAAAACTTATCGCTTCAAAAACTCAAGCTCACCTTAGTCCCCACCAAACTCTGGCGCGCCAAATCGTTCTGTTCGATCCTACTCCAAATCTGATTTATCTTCCCAGTATAGTTTGCCCGATGCACCGGCTTGTCTCCCACCAAAGCCCTGTACTCTCCCACCCTGCACTCATATCGACAGATTTCCCTCTCCACTTTCGCAGCGGTGAGCTTCAGAATCGACCAGCGCTTGATGCTCTCCCACGTCTGTCCGATGGTCAAGAAGACGCCCAAAACCACCGGCAGGATTATCGTGATTGCCTTGAGTTCGTTCTTTGCGAAGCTGTGCGGCGAGCAAAGCGAGCCGCGTGATTTTGGAGTTAGTTTATAATGTTCTTGATTAATGCTCGTCGCTTCGCTTCTCGCTGCGGGCTTCGTTTACTCACCTGTCATAGTTGACCATGAACTCCTCATAGATAACAGCTGCACTCGTAGTCAAGAACCCGAGCAACAGAGTGATAGCCTTAATTCCCCACGCTCTCTTCTTTTCGTTCTTCTCCAGATGCTTCAGTTGCTCTAGCATTTCAACAGCGTCCTCAATCACGGTGTCCTCGACGTTCTGCTCCCCGCTGTTTGCAGGTTTACTGACCCAAATAGATGACATCACAGTTGCGATCTCTTCGACTAGATCGTGCTCGTCTGGAAGGTTAAGCGGGTCAATAACCATTGTTGCGTCCCGGTTGAACTTCTTGAAGCTGTGGCGCTCGGCCCAGCAGGCGCTCCTTTCGTTTTTGAGGAATCCAACTTGGGGAGGGTCCTCTTCGAAACCCTGCGACAAGTTAAAAGCATCCTGAGATCCGAGGAGGTTAGTACTGTGTAAAAAAATCCTATTTCGAGACACGTTCAGTCTCTCACCTTGCCATCCGGAAACAATCTCTCCTTCAAGTCCTTCTCCGATTCTCCTCCCTCAACTCTCCTCTTCTCACGCTCTTCGTAGTCCTCAATCAAGGACGAGTAGAAGTGTCCATTGCAAAGCGTGTTTTTAAATATGAAGAGCGGCCTACCACTTTCCAAAGTCGACGAAACTAGCGTCTTCAAATGCTTCTCCCCCTTCGCCATACCCGCTGCGCCTAAAACTCCCACAGGCACCACCCTCGCCAGATCGTTTAAGAACTCATGTTTCTCCTTGTCCTGCTCGAACATGACCACATACTTAAGCGTCGGAATTAGCATGCTCGCCCACTTCACCGTATGTTGCACCTGTCGAGAATGAGTTAGTCTTTACATGATCTTAACACTCATCGCTCCCTTCTCTTCTCACCTCCTCCTCCAAAGGAACCGAATACTCCCTAATCGCTTTCTTAACCTCATCGCTCATCCACCAACTACAATACGGATCGTACCCCTTACTCGGGAACATCTGCGACGAGCGTAGCGAGTCGCATGAGGATTGCCGTTTTGAGTTAGAATTGCTTGGCAATGTAAGTGGCGACGACATCTAGACTGGAGTGGAGCTACTAGCCTAGTCGAATAACGAACAGAATTGACGCATTCTCAGCTCGTCGCTTTGCTCCCTTCTTTTTCTCACCTCACAAACTCCCACTCCCACCCCCTCATTTGGTAAATTATCCAACAACTTCCCACAAAATTCATTCGTAACCCTACACTTTCCTAAAATATAATAAGCGTTTACCTCTGAACACGCTGCTCCTAAAATAGAGCAGAAAGCTGTTAATTGGCTGCAACGAGCGTAGTGAGTGGCGTTAGGATTGGTATAAGGATTCGCGAAAACGAGTTAGAATTAAGTAACAGCGAAAGTAGCGTCGACTTTAAGACTAAAGCTACTAGTGCACTTGAACTAACCCCTTAAATTGTCTCATTCCCAGATCGTCGCGTCGCTCCTCGCTGCACTTTACCTATCCATCATTAATTTAAAGAAACTTTTCTCATCATCAGTCGCGTCTTTGTATATTAACTTATATTTAGAGTCATCAACATCAACATCCTCACCCCCCAACTCATCATTAGGCCTCAGCCCAATATCATCCGGCAAAGTCTGACCACTCTTTGAATATCTAAACAACATGCTCGGCAATTCCAATCCTAAACCTTTGAAAATCTGTTCAACTGGTTCACTGCGACGAGCGTAGCAAGTTGCACGAACGATTGATGTTAACGACGTTTTAATTGAATTAGAATTACGTAGCGGCGATAGGCGCCACGGTGTTGACATTTAAGCTTATAGCTTAGCTTCATTCCAATCTCAGAATTCCAATCGCAATTGATCTAACATTGATTCGTATACCTGCCTTGTCGCTTATTGCTCCTCTTAGAACCTCACCTTCCTTTTTTCGGCTTCCAATTCGCAGGAACTAAAACATACCTACACCTCGGCCCGAATTTATAATCCGGAGGTAGATGCTGATAACATTTTTCTATTTCTTTATCAAATCCTTTATAGAAATATCATTAGAAATGTTAGAAATGTAGGTTTACCTTTAAGAAAGAGCAGCTTATTAAGTAAGACAAAATATCACGTACCTTGAGTTCTTCGACATTCTTTCTTCAATGTATCAGGTTCAAACATGCCGTGTCTTAAAGCCGCCTTTCCATCTGCGTGAACTTCACCTTTGTGGTCAACCATTAATTTAGGACTTACAAACCCTTCTTCGTAAATTTTAGATTTTGCGGAAGAGATCAGGGTTTTTATTGAGCTTGAGAGGGTTGGTGATCTGTTTAAGAATAGGATGGTGTTAGATTTATTTAGTGCATTTACGATCTGAGTTTATTGCAATATTACCTTTCATTAGAAGCAGAAGAAGTTTCTGGAAAAAAATAACGATCAGACGACTGCTCTTGAACACTATACTCTACACCATACTCTTCATGTTGAGGAGGGTGCGTAGGAGGAGGATGTCTCAATGTAGGTGAATTCTCACGTCTTGAGAAGTGAACTTGTTGTTCTTGTTCCTGATTATGCTGCATCGCTAAATCATAAATACTAACATGCCCAGGGCTAACCCTAACCGCGTGTCCAGGACTCGGTGACCTATGAGTAGGAGATTGACTCCTCTTCGTCCCCTCACTACGAGTACCTCCACTACGAGCTTGTTCACGTTTACCATGTAAATACTCTACATGCTGAGGGTGTACAGGCGTAACATGTTCTTCGTGGACATTTTCCATTCTACTTTGAAGCTGTTTATGTATATCATAAATACTTGTGAAATGATTATCGCTCTCCATTTGGAGTCGAGTGGTGTGATCGGGGAGGAAGGTTTCACGGAGTCGGTGTTTGGTGCGTTCGACGCGGGATTTCAGGTGGATGGTTTCGGGGGAGGTAAGGGTGGGAGGGAGGGGGGAGGGGCGGTGTTTTCGGGGGGAGGGTGAGGTGGGGAGCATTGGGAAGGGGGAGGTGCAGCAACTGTTTTGCGAGATGAGAAGCAGAACCTTGTCTTAACGTGATGTATATGGATATTGTTGGAGATTTAGACAGTAGAGGTTAGTGCAGGGAGCTGGAGTGGATTTGCTTGCGTTAATCTTCAATTGAAGGAGAGTGGACCACACAAGAAAAATCAGTAAAATTATCCAGCCTTTTTCAGTATAGTTTAACCTGCACTAAACTAAGTTAAACGTGAGTACATAGTGAAAACGCTTTATACCCCATGCAAATTTAACTTTTTTCTAGTTAGCCCGACACCTTTATAATCGAACGAGCCACCGATAAAACATGTTTCATTACCAGATAAGATCAGTAGACGTTCCAACAACACTTCCAGTATCTCAAACACTTCACTAGACCTTCAGTATCACGAACTAACATCCCTCTCCCCCTATCACAGCCCCCATGATATCCCTCCGCACTCTCGCCAAGTTTCTCTCCTCCCCCATCGCCGCCCCCGGAATCCTCTTCGTCCTCTACGGTTTTGGAATTGACCACACCTCCATCCTCGCCCCTCCCCCCCTCCCCTCCGTAACCGAAAAGTTCATCGCAAGTGGAATTCCAACTGAGCTTTTCAAACCAGTAGCCATCGTCGTTGGATTAATGAAAGTTACAGTCGCCGTGAACAACCTCCTTCTAAAAAGTTCCACTATCTCGAAACTCCTCTTCTTCACCTCAGTCCCTGGTTTCGCTCTCGTCGCACATTCTCACAATCTAGTTGGTTTACCTATGTCCGAAAATATACCTTGTATTGTTATGCCAGTTCTCTTAGGAATTTTGGCGTTTACTGAAGAAGAGAAAACCAAGTCTAAGACGAAGTAATTCTAAATCGTGAACACGCCAACGTATAGGGATGATGCACATAAGAATCGTGAAACCCTTTGACACGTTTTTTGATCAAAAGTTTTGTAATTATTTCATTTTCTTGTTCGCCAAATATTAACTTTCTATATGAGTTCCACCGGTTGTTCCCCCACTCTTATACATTTAAATTTCCTTTAATTTTTTTAGTCCATGCTGAATCCCAAAGCCTTGCTCAAACTCGCTTTAATGCTTCCGATTGAACTTCTCCTCCCCTTCTTATTAGCTCCACTAATTCCCGTATTTCTCTTATCCTTTAAAGTCTTTCTTATAGTTAGTTGCCTGTCAATTTCATGAACAGATGATTCGCGTCCTTCCCCTTTGCTTTTGTTGTTCTTCCCCTTTGCGTTTGTGGGACTTTTGCTTCCTCCTGGTTTGAACATGTTGAAGAGGACTTCTATGCTTCCCCTTCGCTTGCTTCTTCTGGGTGGCTCTTTTGTCGTTCTTTGGCTCATTCTAGCGTCCTTGGCAGCTTGGAGCATCGCCTCCTCTTCGTCCTTTTTTAAACTGCAACGAGCGAACCGAGGAGCATGAAGATTGGCGTCGATGAGTTAGAATTGGGTGAGGCTGAAGGTGGCTAGTGCGTTTAGACTACATCTAGTAGGGTAGGTGTATAACGACCGTAGTTATCGTATTTTTCGCTCCTCGTGATGCCTTGTCTCACCTGTTGCGCTGCACTCGCTGCCTCCTATTATCTTCTCCCTCCTCAGCCGGCCCGCCGTCGTTGGGTTTTAGCCCCTCCAACCGGGCCTTGCCCGTCCCCTTTGAGCTGTTTGTGACCTTGAACCGAATGCCTTGCGCATCCAAGCTCTTGGCCGCCTTGGACATTCCTGCGTCCTTCTTCCGAGCGCAGCTAGCCTTCATCGCGTAGCAGTTCAGGTTGTTGCACCTGTCACATGTGATGAAGCTGTGTGGTGAAGAGCAGCGAATTTGTTAGTGGTAGAAATTATAGCGAAAACGAGGAAGAAATCGCGTTATTCAACTCGTCGCTATCGTCGTTCGCTCCTCCCAACCCATCACTCACCTGCTTTGCTTCACCCAAAGCTGCTCTCCTATGGCCATCTGCGTCACCGCCAAATTCGCCTTACCCTTCTCCTTCTCCCTTTCCTGGAGGTGTAGCTGCGTGTCAAGCCACTGCGAGTGACTCTTGACCCGCTCCGTCATGTAATCTAACACCATCCACAAGTTGCTCTGGCTGATGTACTTCGAGACCTGCGAGAAGACGTCCGAGTTGATGGCCAGGAGCCTGCAGCTGCCTCCAGACGGCGCAATCAAAAAATTGGACAGCACCAGTCGATTCACTCCCCGAGTCGAGTTGGCCCGCTCCTTTCCGGAATCCCCAACGGAGTCTTCTTGCGGTTCATTGATCGTTCCGGGAATGGAGGATTGGGTTGGGGATAGAGAGACAGGGGCTGCGCTTCCGACCTTTTTCACCTTGACCATAGAGTTTGATTGGTCGATGATTTCGCCTGGCGACTTCTGCGGCGAGCGAAGCGAGCGCGAGCACAGCGAACGTGTTAGTGGTGGAGATAGTGGAAACGAGGAGGGAAGAGAGTTATTCAACGAGGAGCGAAGCGACGAGTTCATAGTTAATGTGTTCTCTACTCGCCACCGCTCGCGTGCTAGTGGTGGAGATAGCGAAAACGAGGAGGAAAGCACGTTATTCAACTCGTCACTTCGCTCCTCTCTGTCGTTGTTCACTCCTCCCACCCCCGTACCTTGCTCTGTGTGGATACAAACTTGCCACTGATAAACTTCTTGGCGACCCCGCTCCCGCTGTCGGCATCAGCCGGTGAAACCCTCCCGCTGTTCACGTCATCGCCCATTCCCCTCTTCATCGACATGGACCTTTCGTGCGTGTCCTTCATGCTTATTGACCGGGTAGAATTCAACTTAGGGGACAAGCCGGCGGTTCTAGTGCTTCCCATTTTCTTAAAAGATATTTTCTTGTTGAATGCGTTGGGCTTGACATAGGTGGAGGATGCCTGACGTTTCACGCTAGTTTGTCTGCGGATGGTTTGCGGTTTCATGTCTTCAGACTGTCCGATCGAGAGGCGAAGTGACGACGAGTTAGTTGATAATGTGAGGAGCGTAGTGTACGCTGAGTTTTGTCTCTCTCACCTCCCTCTTGAAATGCTCCTCTAAAGCGCTCGCCTCCGCGTCCCTTGCCACCTTCCCGAAGTCGCCAAAATACGACAGGGTCGAGTAGCTCATTAAAGTAGTGCGCGCCTTGTTACCATCATCCACGAGGCAGAAGTTAACTTCCCCCTCCATTATGAAGTAGAGAATCGGCGGAATCTTTTTCTGCGGTGATCCAAAGAGCGAAGCACAAGGAGCGAAGTGACGAGTTAGTTGATTATGTTCTTAATGTGAGGAGCGCGTAATCCTCCAATTCCCAGCCCGAGGAGCGAAGCGACGACTTGAACGAGTTCGCCCCTTGTTGTATTCTGGCGCCTTCGTAATCTCGTCGCTCCGCTCCTCGTAGTTTATTATGTTCTTAATGTGAAGAGCGAGTAATCCTTTAATTTCCAGCTAGTCGCTTCGCTCCTCGTTGGGCTTCGTCCTCGCATCTTCGTACCTCCCTCTGCACAATGGGCTGGGTCGTGTACTGCTTCTCCTCACTACTCATTGCCAACAAATAAAGCGCGTTAGCCGACCAAGTCTTAAACATATGACTCGCCTTCAAAAGATTAACTCTATCCCACATCCTGAATATCCTACTACTCCCGCTACCCTCCTCCCCCTTCACAGCCTTTAAGTAAATATCACAAGCCTCACGGGGAATCGCAATCACCCTGGGTTTGTTGTTACTCTTCAACTCCTCGTGCTTCCTCCTCATGGTCTGGGTGACCGTGATCCGAGCCCCTTTCTCCGTGGCACCGTTCGCCTGCTGGTTAAGCAGAATCTCGGCTTCAAGTGAGTGAGCAGACTCTGCGAGAAGTGGCGAGCGAAGCGAGCCGAGGAGGGGAGGAGCGAAGCGGGGGGAGTTAGTTCATAATGTTCTTCATGCGAGGAGCAGCGAGCGAAGTGAGCGGATGTGGGGATGTGGGGATGTGGGGATGTGGGGATGTGGGGAGGTGGGGAGGGGGGAGGGGGGAATTTGAACGAGAGTCTCGACATATTAGCGGCGTTTTCGAAGAGCCGAGGAGTTCTTCTCGCTCAGTGTTCTATTTATTTACATCGGTTTCATAACCTCGTCGTTTCAATACGAGCAGCGTTTTCGAACCTCGTCGTTTCAATACAAGCGGCGTTTTCGAACAGCCTCCTCGTTGTACTTATGACGCCTTTGTAATCTCGTCGCTCCACTCCTCGCTAGTTAATAATGTTTTTAAAGCTCCTCGCGGGGTTTCGTCATCGCAGTGTTAAACACCTCACCTGCGATCGCCGTAAATGGGTAAACAGAGTTATCATTCGTAACATCCGATTCTCCAAAGAAGTCACCCACCGTATGGAATGTAGCGAATTTCGATCCAAAGTCCTTCTCATGATCCAAAGCACTAGGAGAAGAAGGAGCGTCAGCAGCTGACATATCCATCTCATCGAATAACTCACTACCGGGGGGAGCACTACGAGGGCTCGTCCTAAGACGAGCGTAGCGAGGAGCGTAAATAGGTTTGGGCGTTGACGGGTTAGAATTGTGCGTGTGACGTTAGGGGTGTGTCGGCGAGGCTCAGATTGATTGAGTGCCGTCGAATGCTGAACTCGCTGGGCTTCGTCCTCTTATTTTCTCACTTCGGACTCTCTTCACTCTGGCTACACAGGTTCCTCCCCACAACCGTCCCCTGCTTCCTCCTAACCCTACTATTCGAGTTAAAAAAAATATCAAAAGCCCCACTATACACAATATATACATTATCGCTACTCTCGTTTTGTACGCATAAAATGTCGCCGCGGGAGAGGGAGTAGAGGCGAGCGTGGGAGGAGAGGTCTTTGAGGGCGTGGGTGCGGAAGGAGGGCGAGGGGGAGAGGGATTGAAAGAATTTTGAGGCGTGGTGGCGGATCCAGTCAGAGACTTCATCGTGTTGGGCGGCTAGTTTGGGGGGATGGGGTGGGGGGTGGGGTAGTAGTGGTGAGGGAGGTTAGTCTAAGGTTCTTAATTCGCGTGCAGGAATAACCTCAATCATTAAAACTCCCGAAAAGGTTTCCGCCGCTGCACCCTCAAGCTTCACCTCCAAGTTAGGAGGGCAGGAGGGCAGCGGGCAGTATCTGTACCGTTGGTAAAAACCTTACCTGTCCTCTCCCAGGGCACTGTGCTCTCTAATGCCTGGCATCCCGTCCACGCTGCTGACATGTTAAAGCGGTGATATTATTGTGGGTGGTGTTATCGGTTGCGGTTGTTAAATTTTGAGGGGGCAACTGACTACGGACGATCCACCTGGTGAGTTTAGCTTTTAATGATTTCTTTATTTAACAGGGCTTATAGGATGGGGATGGGTTCGATGGAGTAATTAAGCTGGGATTGGTGGCTGGATCTGATACTATGTCGTGAGATGTCGTAGAAAGGCTGATTTTTATTTGTTAGTTTTTCCACTTCTAACCATGGGCAAAACTATCAGGAAAATTGGCGTTGTCATGGATTTGAGTGAGGAATTGGACTGGCGTTAAGGGTTCGAGGGCAAAAACAATTCTAGAGCATGTCCCTTGTGGGTGGTGGAGGTTTTGGGGGTGATGCAGCGTATGCGGTAAAGTATGAAAAGAGAAGTTTCACTTCGTCGAGTAAATCAACCGAGGATGAGAAGTGGGAATATGGGTGGGGGGGGTCAAAACTAATCCGGATTCTGTTGGAAGTTTGAGTTTATTTCCGGGCTGCAATGGTTGCGGTATGAGGTTGTAACTCTTAATCGTGAACTTGAACGTGAGCATTCTACAGTGAGCACTGTACTAGTAGTGAAACGTTTCGAACAAGCAAGGATGAAGACATCACCATAGATGACAGGTAGCGAGCACAGGGGTAAGACCGAAAAACGCAAGAAGAAAAGAAAACAACGAGTTGCAATAACAGCAATAACAAAAAGAAAGAGACCGAAATGAAGAGACCGTCATCTACAAAAAAACCGTTCCTCATATTCCTCTCCAAAAAAACATTTCGATCCTAATAATTCTCTCTAATTAATTGCAATAATAAACGTCCTGCTCTCTAATTCTGGCTATAAAATTCCTGAACAGCCTCCTCCAAATTCCACTCCTTCCCCTTCAAATACCTCTCACATACCTCTTCCTCTGCCAAAGTCAAACTCTTCATCCTCTGCAGCATACTCATCCTTACACTCGTAACCGCGTCCCTCTCTGAAGATGTGGGGTTGGAGGATTCAAGTTTTTGAGAGGTTTCCAGTTCACGTTTCATACGCTCTTCTTCTGCAGCAGCGGCTTCAGCTTTGAAGTCTTCTTTTTGTTCTGATCTTTCCGCTTTTTTTAGGATTGAACGTTCAAGATCGAAACAGTAACCGGAGAGATCTTCGGTTATTAATGAGATTACGCCTTGACCTAAACGGGTTATTGTGGAGTGAGAGGATTGACCGGACGAAGTACCGAAGTAAAAGTATGGATGGTCTAAATTTGGGTATGTGGGAGGCATTTTGGAGGGAATTGAGCAGCTTCGCAAATTGTTCGTATTCTGCTTAAGAATCAACGGGGTTTGAAAAGTTGTGGGAAGGGGCGGGAGAGGTAGAGGAGGGGGAGGGAGGAGGAGAGAACTCGAGCCTGGCCGATCGAGATGGTTTAGGCTGAAAAATCGTTTTGTACGTAGGCTGGTGTGTGTTTAGCGACGAGGTGCGGACAGTTACGAGATAGGCTCGGTTACGACTAGCTGTAGTCAAATCTACGAGAAATTGAAATTGAGAGAGCGTTTTTGGCGAAATCCTTCGATCTCATTTCAGATCCTATTCCTGATTTACATAGCACACGGTGCCGCTTTTCATTTCTATGAAACCTTCGAGGTGATTCATATCCACAAATGCCCAGAAAATGTGCTCCAAATGTCGCCGCCGTTGCGAGGAATTGGTATTTTCCATTTTTTTTCACAGTGTGGGACCGGCAGAAGCCTCCTCCCTCCCTCTCTCTAGTCCCTCGATTCTCCAATCTCACCTCCCACCATCCCCCCATATCCCCCCCAAACCCCAGTAAATCCGATTCCAAAGCTGTCGCCTCCCCCAAACCCTCGACCCCAAAATCCAAGCCCTCGTCCCCCAAATCCCCCACCAAATCCGACTCCAAATCCGACTCCAAATCCTCCGTCGACATCTTCGAGCCCCTCTCCCCAATATACACCCACCCCCTCCACAAAGGCACAATCTACATCGGCAGCTCCCTCTGCGTAAACCCCGAAATCCTAGAATCCTACAAAATAACTCGCCTCGTTGATGTTTCCAAAACTCCCGAAAAGCCTTCTGACAAGAACACCTTCGTGTTCGATCTCTCCTCCTTCAACTCCAAAAGGGTGAGGCCGCCATGATGAGCGAAGCGACATACCTACAGTCTCAACTCGTTAAGAAATCACTGCTAATAGTAAACAACTTCACAACGGTCGTTCTCTTTCTTCGTCTCTTTCTTCGTCTCTTCTTCGATTTCGTTATTAATCTCCCGTTTTTATCTCCATTCTCAACGCCCAAAATCACTATCCGACGCTACGCTCAACGCTTTCATCCCCACACTTCCATTCTAACACGTAACATTGCTATGCGTCTTTTGTCCGCTCGTCGCGCGTGCTTTTAACAGTACTCCACAGACTTAGGTGTTATAGAATATTTAACACCTCTCCTAACATTCCTCGATTATTCCTCCCCCTACAATACCTTAATCCACTGTTTATCCGGTTCCCCACGTTCCGGTACAATCGCTTTGATAGTTTTAATGAGGTATTTAGGGATTAATGATATAGAAGAAGTTAGTAAAATGTTGAAAGAGAGGAGACCTGTTTGTGAACCGAATGAAGGAGGGTGGGAGTTGGTCAAGAGGTTTTGGAAGGCGAGAGAGAATGGGGAGGATTTAGATCTTGACATTTAAAAGGTGTGAATGTGTATTAATGTTGTGTTTTTATTTTGAAAACGATTACCTAATCTTTTGTTTTACCATTTTTTTAGATTGATTCTAAAAACGCTAAACGAACGTCTATGAAATGTGTAGAAACGCAATTTTTCATTAAATATATCAATACTTCTTCAAAGCATCCTTAAGCACTCCAATCTTCTCCCTCTTAAATCCTTCCATAAAAGCATCCCCCCAATCTTCTCCCTCCAAAACCTTAATCTCCTTCTTCAAAACTCCTCTCAAAACGTTCTTAACCTCGTCCTCAAATTCCCCGCAAACTGCTGGATTCGAACTGGAATCAAACACTTTTCTTAACGTCTGAATCAATCTCTCCTCAACTCCAGATCTTGCAACGATCCATCTTCCCATTATCACGCCTTCAAAATTCCCCTCGAACGAATCCCAATCTCCTATTCCCCTTAAACTATAGGTATCATATTCATTATTGGAAATGTAGAAATTGTAATACTCCAATAACTTTGTAGCGAGGAGCGTTAGAAATAGAATTTAAGGAGAGGTGATACATCCTCGTCATCGATCGCATCTCTCCTCGCTTCCGCGTTCGCTTATAGTCCTCATTCTCAGTCACATCTCTTCTCACCTGATCATTGCTCTTCTTCCCGTAACTAATAGTAATCTCCTCTCCCTTCCCAATCTCTTTCATAGTAACAACTTCATGATTCCCTGTAAAATAATTCAACTTAACTTCTGAATTAGGTTCATTAGAATGATTAATATAATCAATACCCGGTAAAATTTTGTGGACTTTTTTATCTCCAAATTTTGGTAATATAAAGTCCTGAAATATTATATAACACAATATTAAACCTGAAGCGTCAGCGATTTGATTGATTGTTGTAACGCCTAAAAAATAGGATAAAACACTTAAACCCGTTAATGTTAAAGGTGGTATTGGATTAAAAATAGGTAAAGGACTTGAACTAAATGTTCTAGAATTAACTAATTTCATCCATTTCTCATCATCTGTTTTTGCACTAAGAGGGTAAGATTTAGGTGGGATCCATTTTTGGAAGGTCGAAGGTAGAGATAACTTGTATTCAGAATCAGGTAAATTTGAGAGTTTAAAGCTTAAACGTTCTTGCCAGGTTAAGATATTCCATTCTTTAAAAGTCTTCAACTTAGGAACATCAAAAATGTTAATTGGAGTACATGTTGAAATTGAGGAGGATGAGGGAAGAGTAAGGATTAGAGTTGAGGGGGAAAGAGGGGTTAAGGATTTTAAACATAATCCGGTTGAGGTTGATATGGTGATTGAAGGGGAGAGTGTTAATGAATGGGAGGTTTTAAGGGAAGTTTGAAGAGTCGGAAGGTTGAGGGAGAAGGTGAAAGGGAGGAGGAGGAGGAGGAGGAGGAAAATCGACCTGCAACAAACGTAGCAAGGAGCGGAGGAGCGAAGCGACGACGAGTTAGGATTTGCAGCGATAAAAGCGGCTGGAGTGTTTTGACTAAAGCTATTGAAGCAGATGAAATGCGAGCGGTATTAGAGCATTCCCAAGCTGTCGCGTCGCTCTGCGATACTTCATACCTCATCGATTTGCAAGCCGGGGGTAGTTTTGGGGAACAGGAGAAGTTGAGGACTTAGGAACAGACACTTATAAGTAACAGCTGCTGGGAAATTGATCACGATCTGATCCTACTATCGTTAAATAAAGTATTTTTGGCGATTCCACTTGCCAGAAACCCTTCCCTCATTTCTCAATTCCAAACCGACCTACAACACTGGCTCTCCTACGTCTCCGACCTCTAACATCCTTTCAAGGCCACTCACGAACCATGTCGTCAACCTGGAAGCTCCAACCACAGGTGAAAAACTCCACAAAAGAATCTCAGCGTCATTTCCTTCAGCACGTCGACTTCGGTCGATCCTCATAAATCGTTTCCAAATCATAAATAACCTAACTCTCTTCACCTCCGTAGAATCCTGTACCCAGTGATATCGAAGTATCACGTTCACTAAAAGACTCCATCCTCCCCATATCCACGTAAGTCCACTCCTCCTCCTCTCCCCTCCCTTCCATCACTAACCCTCCTCCCAGAATCGCCTCAAACCTCGGCCTAACCCCCTCCCAATACCATCCCTGGGGTCCCTCCAAAGCAAAAATATCCCTTTCAACCCTCCCCCCCTCCCCAAAATCAAACTATGTTGTCGTAACCGGCCTAAACCCAACTCCTTTAGGTGAAGGTAAATCTACTACTACGATAGGTTTAGCTCAAGCTTTACAGGCGAGTTTGGGTTATAAATGCGTTGCATGCATTCGTCAACCAAGTCAGGTACGTTCTTTCCCCCTCCGCTCTCGTTTGGTCCCTCTTCGTTGAGTAAGGTTAATTCCGCGTAGCGTTCGAGCGAGAACGTATTAATCCAGAACTGTGCACTAACTTATGTCTCGACGGTTCGCATTGCTCGGTCTCGCGCTCGCTGAAATCGCAGGGACCGACTTTTGGAGTTAAAGGAGGAGCGGCGGGGGGAGGTTATAGTCAGGTTTTACCTATGGAGGAGGTACGTTAATTTAGTGCAGAGGAGCGCTTTCAATTTCTTTTTTATTAGTAATTTTCTAACATTTAATTTATTAGTTTAATCTTCATTTAACAGGTGACATTCACGCGGTAACCGCCTCAAATAATTTAGTATCAGCTGCTCTTGAATCTCGAATGTTCCATGAATCATCTCAAACTTCTACTGCTTTATATTCGAGGTTAATTAAAAATAATACTTTTAGTACGGTACAACTCGAACGTTTAAAAAAATTAGGAATCGAGAAAAATAATCCTCAGAGTTTGGAGGAGGATGAAATTGAGAGGTTCGCGAGGTTGAATATTAACCCGGAAACGATTACGTGGAATCGTGTACTTGATACATGCGATCGTCATCTCCGCGGAATAACCGTTGGCACCGGATCCAAGGAAACCGTAAAAAAGGAACCTGGGAGTACGGAGAGAGTACAACATAGTAGGGAGACGGGATTTGATATTACTGTTGCGAGTGAGATTATGAGTGTTTTAGCTGTTTCAACTAGTTTAAGTGATTTAAGAGAAAGATTAAGTTCAATGGTTATCGGATTTTCTTATGATAACATCCCAATCACAACTCTCGATTTAGGTGTTTCAGGAGCGCTAACGGTGTTGATGAAGGATGCGTTGATGCCTACATTGATGCAGACGGTGGAAAGGACGCCGGTTTTGGTGCATGCGGGACCGTTTGCGAATATTAGTTTGGGGAATTCGAGTGTTGTGGCGGATAAAATTGGAGCGGGGTTGGTTGGTGAAGGTGAGACCGAGATGTGTACATCGTTACGAAGGATAAGATTTACGCTAACAACACGTAATACCCTACAGATGGTTACGTTGTAACGGAAGCCGGCTTCGGCGCCGACATCGGAATGGAGGTGAGAAGCAACGCAACGAGCTGGAAATGCGATAATTACTGTCGTAATGAGGCTCCATGAGGAGCGACACGACGAGTAAAGAAGATATCGCGTTGTCTATAAATTCGGAGCGAAACCGATTAATGTAGAGAGCAAGCTTTCTATGAACTTGTTGCTTCGCTCCTCGCCGGGAATGCGACAATTACGGTCGTAATGAGTCTCTGTTAGGGTTTGACGCTAGTATCTTTAGTCTAAACACACAATCTGCCTTCACCCCCACCCAATTCTAACGTCGTAAATACCAATCGTTCATGTCTCCTCGCTACACTCGTATTAGAAATTCTTCAACATAAAATGCCGAAAATCAAACCTAATCCCAAACTGCGTAGTAATAGTCGCGACAATCCGAGCCCTGAAAATGCACGGTGGCGGCCCTGAAGTAAAAGCAGGGAAGGTTTTAGCAGATGAGTATAAAACGATGAATGTAGGGTTGGTTGAGAAAGGGATGGATAATTTAATTAGGCATATTATTAACGCTAGGAAGTTCGGAGTTAAGGTAAGAACACTGAGAGGACGTACACGGATGAGAACGAGCTACCATTGGGATATATAAGCTTACGTATTCCGATGGAGCGCAGTAGCCTCAGACTCCATGGCTCGGAGCGAATCGACTTACGTAAAGTAGAGAACGCGTTGTCTTTGAACTCGTCGCTCAGCTCTTCGCTACAAACACGATATTTGCGCTCGTAATCCACCTGCCCTACTAGCGTTAGACTAAATGCTCAAGCCTCTTACGTTGTTACGCAAAAATAACTCGTTTACGCCAATCTCCATGCGACTCGCTTCGCTCGTCGCAGGTCGTTGTTGCTATTAATAAGTTTAAGACTGATGAAGACGAAGAGATTGAAATCGTTAAGAGAATGAGTTTGGAGGCGGGAGCAGAGGATGCTGTAATGAGTAATCATTGGGAGGAGGGGGGGGAAGGTGCGAGGGAACTTGCGCAGGCTGTTGTTGAAGCTTGCTCGAAGAGCAATCCTGAGGATTTCAAGTTTTTGTATGAACTTAACCTTCCGGTTAAGGAAAAAATCGAAATCATATGCAAGGAAATCTACGCAGCCGAAGGAGTCGATTACTCGGAGAAAGCGGAACACCAAATCACAGAATACGAGAAAAACGGCTTCGGCGACCTCCCCATCTGCATGGCAAAAACCCAATACTCCTTCTCAACCGATCCAACCAAAAAAGGCGCTCCCATCAACCATCGCGTTTTAATCCGTGAAATTCGCTCTTGTGTTGGGGCAGGGTTTTTGTATCCGATTGCGGGGGATATTATGACGATTCCGGGATTGCCTACGAGGCCGGGGTTTTATGATGTTGATGTGGATGTGGAGACGGGGGAGGTGCTGGGGTTGTTTTAAGATTTTAAGATGGGGGGGGGGTAGGAGGGTGGGTAGTAAGATTTTAAGCGGGAAAGGAAAGGGGAAACGATTTGCATGAGAATATGATATATTTTATTCGTGTTTTCGTGCCGTGAATATCGTAATTCGCCATACCAAACAACGCCGTTGTGAACACGTAGTTTGTGTAGTTTGAGGTTGCTTGCTAACTTTGCCTTGAACGAGCATGAATCGCATTGGTGCGAAACAAGATCAATATTGTGAATAAATTGTTTGTGTTGTTTGAGGCTGCTTGCTGACTTTGCCTTATAGTCGCACGAATCGCATTGGTGCCACACCACTTGCTTTATAGTCGCAATTATCTTGATCGCATGAAAACCAGACCACATTGATCCCATGCTTCACAACTTTATGACGTTTCACATTTGCCGCGAGAGCCTTATATTGGCATCCTGCTATCCCACACGTTCGTATAATATTACCCCGCTTATCCCGTACCACTCCCTCTATCTGAGGCCGCCCTCCCAGCTTCCTCTTCAAAGGTGCCTCCATGCCTTCACGAGCAACAGATGCATCATCGTCCCACGTTTCTCCCACACCAGTTATAACAGACCTAGCTACCGACAGGTCTCCATCTGCACATGACATGTGCGTTTCATTGCCGTCGAACTCGAGCTCCGTGTACTGCACGTCTAGAAGAGACGACTTCTCTTGTCGCTCCTCTATGGTACCTCCTCCCTCTTCCGACATGGCTAAAGACCTTTGGAAAAACGATGGAAGTAAAATGGACCAGTTCAGAGGGGACTATTATATCAGGATAAGTACGTGTAAGGTTATCAGATCTCAATGATGCGTTTAAATAGCGCCCCTTGCTGTCAGAAGTAATTGCCTGAAAAACCTGCTCTAAAAGAAACAATCTCACTAAAGGTCATTCATAGTCTACTTCTTAGCTTCCATTCTTCTACACGCCTCCCCAGACCAGTGCGTTCCCAAGGCCACTTAAGCAAAACCTTGTTCAAAAACCCCGCAAGTCCCCACCCAGCCTCAACGCCTCGTCCATCAGCTAAACCTTTCCCCTCGTTGGACATGGGTAAAAATGGTTCAAAGAGCTCCCGCCGAGTGAATCAAAAGTCCAAGCCGGCCGCAAAAGCCAAGGCCGCAAAAGTCAAAGCCAGGGGCCCGCATGTGTCCGATTTCGAAAAAGGTAAGACCATTGTCATGTGTGTATAGTAGGTGATAGAAACCCTATGCTGACCCTCCCTATCTCCCTACCTCCATACCCCCACCTCTACCTCCCACAATACAGAAAGGCGAAACATGATAGAACGAAACCTGAACAAAACCAGCAAAAACGCGCCCAAGAAAATGAGCAAGCTCGAGAAAGAGGAGAGACACGTCCATCTTAGCAACGCCCTTGAAGGTGAGAGGAAGGAAGACAGACGAAAGTAGCTGTCATTACTTCAATTCTAACCATAACCCTTTCGTTTCGCAGCCTCGCAAAACTTCGGCGTGGACCGTCGCTCCCTCACCACCGTTTTATCCGCCGCTACGTCTTCCTTAGGCGTTCCCGTAACCCTCCAGGCTCAACATAAGTACGAGAAAGAGGAACAACAACAACCCGATAACCCGTTCGCCGCGTTTGCTTATAGCAGCAGTGACGACGACGACGACGACGAAGCCGACGAGCAAGCTAGAATGGAGAAGAAATTGGAGAAGGAGAGGGAGAAGAGCAATGTGTTCGACTGGAAGGCTCCGACCCTAGGGGTGGTAGATGATGTTGACGACGATCTATAAATAAAATAAAATGCAATACCAAAATCGTTTGATTAAAAAATAAACGCATAAACGCTCTTTTTCCCACTTCTCCTCCTCCTCCTTCCCTCCTCCTCCCCAACCCCACCAACCCCAATCCAACTACCTTAGAACAAACCATCAATATGAAGCAAACCCTGCGACGAGCATAGCGAGTCGCATGCGGATTGGGTTTAACGTGTTAGAATTACGTAGCGGTGATTATGGCGTCATTATCTAGACTGTAGCTAGTAGTGTAGGTGGATTGCGGCGCTCTCGGCGAGGAGCGAAGCCTCGAATTGAACGAGGAGTTTCAATATGAGCGGCGTTTTCGAAGAGCCTCATCGTTAATGACGCCTTCGTAATCACGTCGCTCCGCACCTCGCTAGTTTAGAATGCTCTCAATGCTCGTCGCTTCGCTCCTCGCAGTGACTCGCGGAAATATCGCATTTCAAGCTCTTCGCTTCACTCCTCGCAGTTTCTCACCTTCCCCGCCGCCAACGGCGCCATAACTTCCCCATCATAATGCTTCACCAACCCCTTCAGCGCCGGCACGCTCCCCTCCAGCTCGCTCTCCGCGCAGAACCCCATGATGCCGATCATCGCCAGGCGCCCGTTGTTGATCTCGGCGAGGAGGCGCTTCTCCTTAGATTCGGCGGGGAGGGATTTTGACCAACCGAAGGGATCGTAGAGGTTTAGGGCACCGCCGGGGATGTACTTGTTGTTGAAGTCGGGGAAGTCTCCTGCGTCGAGCAAAGCGGCGAGCGAAGCGAGTCGCATGAATATTGGAGTAAACAAGTTAGATTCGAAGCTACTACTAATGCAATCTGTTCGCTCTCGTATTCGTATTTCTCACCTGGCTTTCCGCCCCTCATGTAATGTTTGTCCATGTTGGCCTCGCTCCAGAACTGGGTGAGTTGTGAGGTGTGAGATTCCGAGCGAAGCGAGGATGTGCAGGCGGACTGAACGATTAGACGGCGAGCAGCATCCTCGCTTCGTGAGGATATGCAGGCGGACTGAATGAAATAGAAGACGAGCAGCATCCTCGCAGCAAATACAGATCCCGTTCATTTCGTCGTCAATTCAATCGCTAGAACGCGCATTGATCTCGTCGCTTCGCTCCTCGCCTCGCCCCCCCCCCTAACCCCCCGCCCACTCGGATGTGCAGGCAGACTGAATGAATAGATGACGAGATCCAGATCCTCATTCACTCCGTCGCTTCGCTCGCTAGAACGCGTATTGATCTCGTCGCTTCGCTCACCTCCAAAAACCCAACAAAAAGCATAATCTGAATCTTGGCAGCCTCAGGAATAGCGTCCCAAGCCGCTGGAGCGCTGTCCACCTTCGGGAACGGATCCCCCGCGTTGGTCATGGGCCAGGGCCAGGTGATTTGATTCGCGTGAACGATGAATCCGATGAAGGCGAACATGGCGACGCGGCCGTGCTTGATCTCTGCATGGCGGAGCCAGCCGATGGTCTGGGAGTCGCGTGAAAGTTGGTGTTAATTTGTTAGAAATGCGTGGCGATGATGGTGATGGCGCTCCTGCGTTGGAGGCTACTAGCGCAGACGATTTACGGTTTACGATTTACAATTTACGGCCGTACATAGTGTACTCCTAGTTCGACACTTCATTCCTCGCTGGGCTTCGTTCTCGTGGAGCCTCACCTGCTCTTCGGTGGAGCCCCAAAGGTTGGCTTCGGAGAGGCCCCAAGGGTCATAGTATTTTACGACGGGGTTGAGGTCGTTGGCGAGGGTGCGGAGGTCCGCCTTGGTTTCGTGGAGGGTAGTGGAGCGCTTGGCGACGGGGGAGGTGGTGAAGGCGGAGGCGGAGAGGAGGAGGGTGGCGAATATGGCGAGGAGCTTCATCGGATTGGAGCGAGGTTCGAAGGGAGACTGGGGTGGGATGAGATTGGAGTGGAGGGGAGTTAGCTTTGGGTTGGTGGGGTACACTATCGCACGTAGATGTCGAAATCCCACTGAATCATCGCACGTAGATATCGAAAACTGTTGTCAAAGTAGGTCGGATTTGCTTCACTAAGCCCGCATCGTCGAGGCTATTGTGGAATCAATCGCGTATTGTTGGAAGCTCCGGCGCATTTTATGCAGAGGGAGTCGGATTTTGGCGCCGCCGTGACCACATGCGATTTTGACATTGCTCAGAAGACCACCTACGAGTTTTAGCCTGTTTGACCACAATTTGCCATAAGTTTTCTCTTAATTCAACTTACGCAAAATTCATCGAAACGTCGATTTTCACCCATATATCATATTCATCAACGCCATTCCGCAAACCCCTATACCGTTCTTGTCCTTTACCCCTGCCAGAAACTTTAAAAGACTCGTCCTGCTCGAATCAAAACTGCCCCACTTCCTCCCTCTCAATAATAGACACAACGAATAGACAATGATCAACTCAGCAAGCACCGAAGTCGGCATCGGCGGACAGGCTCACGAGGTAAGCCGCGCGTCTGCTCAAAAATAGCTCGGGTGCATGATTCAATTCATCAAAACCATCCTCGTCTTGGTCGTCCTTGTCCACCCCCTTCGTCCACACCAATACTAACACGGCTCCTCTTCACCCCCTCCTCTCCTTCCCCTCCACACCCCCTTCCCCAGTCCTTCCAAAAACTTCCCACCTCCGAGATCTCTTCCTCCATAACCTTCGCCGTCCTGATCTACACCAACGTCTTCTTCTCCCTCGCCTATTTCCTCGGCAACCTCTCAATAATCATTGAGAAGGTGAGCAGCTATAATACAGTCTGATTAACCCCACCCCCTCTAATCTCACCCCCTAACCCCTAACATACCCATAGCTCACCTCCCTCCAATTCTCCTCCAACCTCCAACTAGTCCTCCTCCTCCCCTGCTACATAATCTGGGTCCTCGGTGAACTAGCTCGCTTCTACTTCGCCTACATCGGCAACCTCAAAGAGCGCGTCCCCCAAATGTCCGCGTTTCTATTGATGACAATTTTCCCTCAGCTGCCGTGTGTGCTGTATTTGGGGTTTTATCAGGAGGTGAGGCGCAGCAAGGAGCGAACAACTACAGCGAGGAGCGAAGCGACGAGCTGGGAATGCATTGATTCCGTAAGCAGAACTTTCTAAACTAACTCGTCGCTTCGTCCCTCTGGACTCGCCTTCGTCTCGCTTATGCTCGTTGCTACGCTCGTCGCAGTTTATTTACCCGTTTGATGAGAGTACAGGGGCGGTTATGTTGGTTATTCTTGTTGTTGAGGTAAAAAAACGAACATAAAATCCTGTGAACAACACATACACGATAATAATAGCCCTCTCACCTCACTACCCCCACAGCTGTTCTTCGGGTACCTCACCCTTCACACTCTCATTCAAATGCAGACCGCTCAATTCTACAGGCTCTGCCAAGAAGAAGAAGACGAGCAAAGGTCCAAAATCCTGTCGTAATTACGAATCACTAATATTAATACTTACGTTCGTTGGCGTTCTTACAAAGGAAGAGAGGGGGGTGTTGAGGGAGAAAGATTTTAAACTCAAAATGTGTGTTTTGTAATACCGAAAGTGAAGTTCTTCAGGATTAATATTTATACCATACCATTCATTATATTCATATTCATGCCTCACAAGAACTCAATCAACACGCCTTCGGCGTTCCTCGTAGAGTCAATCCCCATCGCTCCAAAATATCCCACTCCCCCCCCCCCCACCTCTTCAAGCTCTCTCACACGCAACCTGAGTATCCTCTCCATCGGCAAACCCAAAGCCTCATTCTGCCCTCTAAACAACCACCCCGCAACCCCCTTATCAAACCCGACGACTTCACTCCGAATAATACCCCCGTCGTTTTCGTGCATGTTCCAAAAATTCTCCGTGCTCTGCACCACGAGCTTGTACTCCTTCTCGTTTTTCAAACGTTCTATTTCATCGAAGAGGGATTTCACGAAGTACCTTCCAGTAACTTTGATTACGTTGTTGCATTTTTTAATTTTAAAGCTGTTGTCGACCCCGTACTGAATGCTGCGGTACTCGAAGATTCCCTTTCCCCGAGAAACGGGCGTCTTGTGTACGTCGTGCCAAGACAGGAACTCAATGTTCGGAGCGTTCTGAGAGAGTTTTCTTAAACTCGTCAGGTTCGATCCGGAGTTTTCAACGAATACGACGCTCGGGGGTCTGGAGCCGCGTTCCGTCCATTCTTTGCTCAGCGAGGCGTACTGCTTTACGACCTTTTCGTACTGCGACGGGGGGAGCGGAGGGGCGAAGCAACAACGTTAGAGTTGGTTGTTGAATGGTGTCTTCACTGAAACTAGCAGCGTAGCTAAATTACGACCAGTAATTTCGTATTCATAGCTCATCGATTCGCTCCTCCTACGGTCGCTCCTTCGTACCTCTCGCAGTCGCAGCATCGGCTGCTTTCGCACCGTGTGCGTCATGTCCTGAGCCGGGCAAATTGCCGCCGTAAGCAGGATGCAGTAATCGTTATTGCTGTTGGTATTGTTGTCTTCGTCCTCCTCTTCTCCCACCTCTTCTCCCCCCTCTCCCCCCCCACCTCTTCACTGCAAGTCCCACCCTCATCCTCATCCCCACCTTTAACATCCTTACAAATTCCACACGCCTTATCACAGTACCCTGCCCAATCACATTCATCGCACAAATCAGTCTCACAGCTCATCAACCCTCTCCCAATAACATCCTCGCATGTTGACCATGTATCATCAACTTGAATAAGTCCATGATTATTACATCTCCCCTTAATCTTTGTTGTTACATATTGAAGACTAGCGTCAACAATAGGATCCGATCCACAAACATCACAATCACCACCGTCACAACCCCACATGGGACAATTAAAATTAGGCGCATAGCCTGAATCGCTTGCACTATAACTACTTGCACCGGAGTTGCAGCAACCGTTACCGAGGAAGGAGGAGCAGGATGTTCGAGATAGGGGACAGTCGAATTCGGGGGTTATACAGTTACCGTTGCAGTCTATTTTTTGATCAGGAGTGCACTGTTAACATGATTAGGTTCGGGTTCGTGTGAGACGAATAGAGTTAAATACGAGTGAAGGTCGTGACGTCCTCGTAGGTGCTCTGCGCTGCGTGCATCGAACATTACGAGTTGGCGTCTCGATGTCTTGATGATGGCGCTCCCACGACGCAGTTCAGCAGTCCTTGAACTGGTCGTTCTACTCTCTCAGCACGTACAGGTGGTACAAGGCCGAGTCTCCGCCCTCGAGGGAGACGTCGTCCAGTAATTTAATTTACTTTAAAGTGTGTGCCTCTGAAACATAAGTGCTTTCGTCTCACCTCCTCTATCGTTCTCTCCTTCATATCCTCAGCCATCAAATCCCGCACCACATAAATTCCCTCCTCCTCTCCATCTTCACAATACCCACAACTCCAATCACAAACCCCTTCATATTCACAACCCGTACAGAAAAGAGTTAAACATGATCCCCTGTTTTGAGAGATGTACGTATGACATGTTAAAATGTTTGAACCTTGTTGTATTGGTAGATCGACACACGAGGAGGATTTTGAAGTTGGTAATTGAAGGGATAGGATTGTGAGTAGCGTTAGTGTATGCGAAGTATCTCGTATCACCCTCATTCTATGAAGGTAATTATTGCTGAGAAAAGATTTCACTCAGCAAAATCTCCCATCTTAATCTCAATATTATTAAATCCCCAAACCTTCAAAACAACCTACCCTATAGTTCTACGCCCGTGCTATACATCAAAGCCCCCCACAAACGCAACTACGGATCACCATGCTCCCCCCTCATAAAATATCCTCAAAAAAAAGCCACACCCCCCCTGCCAACTGCTTCAGACTCCCCTCCCTCCCCCTCCTCCTCCACCCCCACTTCTTTGAAACAACGCACCTCTACAGGTTTCGTCAAAATTACAAAATTACGGTCTCTAGAAGATTTATGTAAAGAATATGACGATATGAAAATCGAGTTAAAAGGTTTAAAGAGAACGTATGAGAAGACGGAGAAGGGGGTGGAAAGGATTATGGGTATGGGAGAGGATGTTACGGAGTTGAGGGTTTTAGTGGGGGAGTTGAGTAGTAGGTGAGAAACAATTTTGTGTGGAGGGTGTGTGAGGGGATGGTTACGGTGTGAAGTGCACTCAATGAAGTGCACTCAATGAAGTGCACTCAATGAAGTGCACTCAATGAAGTGCACTCAATGAAGTGCACTCAATGAAGTGCACTCAACTTAAATTAATGAATTCCTTCCGACTAACACTTACCATCTCCCCATCTCCCTCCCTCAACACAGCATGGATACAACAACATCCCTAATGGCCCGTACAGTAGCCATAACCTCCGAAATAAAAAACAGAGTGGCCAACAATAACTTAGGTGAAGAAACTATCACAAAGTTCGCGAAGAGGTGGAGGTTGTTGCTTTTTGGATGTGGGCTGTTTAGTATTGAGTTGGCGCTGATTGGTCATTATTTCGGTGAAGGTAAGTAAACCTCGTTTATTTTTGTTAGAGATTACGTGGTGGTTGTTCGTTCGTCATTTAAAAAGTTTTAAAGTAAAGAAAAATCTAACCAAACGTAAACAACGTCAGGTTTCTCAAAAGCTAGCTACAAATGGGGTGCAACATCCTACATCTTCGCCGTATTCTCCATGACCTGTCTCTCCGCTGCAGCCGGTTCCAACCCTGAAAGAATATTCTGGAGTATTAGAGAGAAGTTATTTGTGACGTTGTGTGGGGTTTGTATGGGGGCGAGTTATTTGTTGAGGGGGGATTGGCTTAAGGGGACTTTCGCTGTGTGAGTTTATATTTAGGATGAACGCGTTAATTTTTACTGTTATTAAATTAAGAAAATTAAACTAACTAATCAAGAACACAACACCACAGATTTGTCACACCCATAACATTCCAAGCCATGGCTAGAATGTACGCCACAATCCCTGAGAAGCAACTAAACGACGCACTCATCCACGTCTTCAAGATGCTACCTTTCACTTTATTGCTAATTTTATACGTAGGAGTTACCAGTTTAAAATGCGTCCTGAATTCGGTGGTGAGTTAACACGTATTTTATGGGGATTAGCAAGCGGCTCGCCAAGCGAGCCTCGGAGCTAAGCTCCGAGTTAGTCAGATCAGTCGTTGGATTCATCAGCTCGTCGTTTTGCTCGCCTCCCACTCCTCACCTTTCGAATATATTTTCGTCGTGTCCGTCTTCGCCCATGTCCGCCGCTTGCTGCTGCTGCTGCCTGTGCTGCTCGGTCGTCATTAACTAACTCTTTTACTTGACTCCGTAGGAACCTGACGAAAAATATGGCACGGACGAATGCGCAGAACTCAAACCAGGCACTCACGAACCCCACGGTTGCTACACCGTATGGGAACAATGCGAGAATCCACTACTACCGGCTAAACTTGTCTGCTGGTTTTTTTGGGTGACGTTCATTTTGGCTCAGATTCGCCCGATTGTGGTTAAGAAGGAGAGGTGAGGAACTGTCTCGTTATGCGGAACGCGACTCCGCTAGGAATATGTTTAATTCCGTTCGTTATTCGACTGCATTAGTAGCCTCCAATCTAGATATCGACGCCACTAGTAAACCGTTACACAAATTTCTAACGAGTTAACGTCAATCTGTAAATGTGACTCGCTACCGCATATATCGCAGGTTGAGTAGTTGGCAGAATATTATAAGTATGACTAATTTGAGCGTTTCGGATATTGTCGTTAGCGTTTTGTATTTTATTCAGGTGAGAGGATGTGGGGGTGAGGTGTGGGGGTGGGACGCCAATTTAATTTTCTTACCCTCGAGTTAATTCGATTTCCTCTCAACAGACTCTCTTAGCGTTAGCCTGTCAAGCGCTAACGAACCTCGAACAAACCGGCTCAGAAATGACTTCAATGCTCTCAACCGTAACCTGGGCCTTCCAGATTCACCTCGCTCTCTTCCTAGTCGTTTGTGTAGCGTTGGCGTTCTTGGGAAGGAAGACATTAGTTAAGAAGGGGGG